>VXBI01010779.1:597325-623478 GCA_013397375.1 Toxostoma redivivum
GCCCGTGCCCGTGCCCGTGCCCGTGCCCGTGCCGTGCCGTGCCGTGCCGTGCGCTCCCGCCGCTGCCGGCTCCGGCGGGGAAAGTAGGTCAGGGCGGCACTGAGCATGCTCGGGGCCGGGCCGGGGGGCGGCCCCGGGGCCCGCGGGGGGGGGCAGAACCTCGGCCCGGGGTTGAGACGGGGCCGGGGCCGCGCGGTGGCCGCAGGCAGGGCGCGGGGCCCGAAGCGAGCGGGCGGTGGGAGAAGGCGGGGGTGCGAGCCCCCTCTGCCTGCGCGGGGCCGGCAGTCCGGAGCAGCCCCCGCCGGTCATCGCACCCCTGCTCAGATACGCTTGCGGGAACAAGTGCTGCAGGAAAGGGGTTTACATCCCAGCACGCCTAGATAATCTTGAGAACCAAAATGCTGCGCTTCTGAGAAATGGCACACGTGCTTTCCCCCAAGGGCCTTATTCCTAACGGGATTGCAGCACCCAACTCCAGTTTAAGCTCAGTCTGAGGAGGTCCCATCCTGTGAGAAGCTGCCACTGACTATAGATGTCTAAGTGCTCTGTCAGTAGTGGATAAAGCTGTCTTTTAGTTTAAGCAAAACTGCTTGTTTTTGGTTGGTTCTGTCTGTGCAGGCTGTGCTGCCAAAAAAGGGATTAGGATGTATGTGGACAGTTGCAGGCAGGAATCTGGCAGGGACCTGGTATGTGCTGATGCTGTCCTGTGCCACTTCCCATGCTTCCTCACTGGCCTTGTGGCATCAGAAGAGGAGGATGCAGAGTGACCTTCAGCTGAGTGGCAAGGCCAGTGGATTAAACCATGGAAGTTTGTATTTCCAGATGTTTGTAGTACTTTTATAGCCAGACTTGGACCTTGGTCTTGATATCCTCTTCTGTTTGCTTCCAGGGAGTAGTAACTGAAGCTTCTCTGCTCATGGAAGAGTAGATGAGAGAGCATTTGCTGAAACTGCCAGAAAAGCTTGCATTAGGACTGCATTTCATTGCAGGAAGAGGTGTATGTGAAGTACACTGTGGTATACATCAAAGTAGGTCTTTAGTCTGCCCAGGGGAAACTGAAGAGGAATAGCAACAAAGGATTCAGAAAAAGGGAGGCAGAGCCACTCCAGGGAGCTGGGCTGGTTATGTCAAGGGCTTGGGCTCCTGATCCCACCACCTTGCACGTAGGAAGTGCAGGGGTTGAACATGGATGTATCCAGTGCTTGAGTGGTGCAGGCACTGGTGAGATCAGGCTGTTGACAACCAGGGCTTCTTGTGTTCAGTGTCTCCAAAATGGAGAAAATTGAAGACAGTGAGGAAGATGCATTTGGTGTTGTCAAACTTGGCAGCTGAGGGAATAGGTCAAAGAGTGTTCTTCTTACTAACTCTTCCAGCAAAGCATTTACTTGGTGGGAGGAGCTGTTTTAGGTCCTTGCTGGCCACTGACTTGTAATTTGTGCTAGCTTGACCACGCTAATTATGCACTTGCTTTTCCTTCTTCCTATCTTGAAGTGCTGGTTTTGAACACAATTGAGTGGAATTTATTTATCAGTTAATGATGGAGCAGATAGATAGCTGAGTCCCCAGTCTTACAAACTCCTTTAAGCCAAGTAACACTCTGCCACTGTCTGGATGCCCATCAGATTTGTGTGTGATAGCAGGCTGAATTTTTGTATTTGGAAAAGTCACACATCTTTCCTTCTGAAAGGGTCTATCCTTTCAGGCTTCTCAGGTTTCGGTGAACACAAGCCTGTGTTGCTGGAGCCAGCCACCACATTACTTGCTCCATGCCCTTTGCTGGGAGATCACTATCACCTGTCAAGTGGAACGTGTGGACTTGGTGAGGCATTTTTCCATCCCACCTTCCAATAATGCTTGCACCAGCTGCATGCAGAGGACTGGCCCACTGATTTGAGCAGGAACTATAAAAGGTCTTCTGGATGTGTACCGTAGCTCTGGTTAAGATATAAAAAGCTTCCTAATTTGCCTGGGATTTAATAATTATATAATATTATTATAGATACATGAAAGTGCATGAATGATAAAATTGGCAATTTTTTAAAATGATACCTGCTGTAGGTAAACCCTGATATTTTATACTTAGTGCTATAGTGACCAGATTCTGTTCCTATAAAACTATAACATTGTTTGATTAAAGGCAGCCTTTTACCTTCGAGCAAACAGAACTTTGGTATTACTAATAGTTTTATCTGAACAGTGTAATCAGGGAAGCCTTGTAATCATGCAGTTAAAAATCCAAGATAAGATTAAATTGTACATTTTGTGTGGTTACAGTCCCTCCATCCACTAGGTGGAGCGGGGTGCAGGAATGGCTAAGACAAACTTGTATGCCGCACAGCGTAAGGTAACAGCAGGGAAACTACAGAAAAAAGGAAGTTTTAAAATACTACTGAGCAAACCAGCTGTATTAATATGCCAGTCATCATAGATACATGAGGGGATATTCAATTTAGAAATTAGCTTGCTATATTTCTCATAAAGTAAAAAGAAAATTTTGATTATGAGAAATACCTGGTTTCAGTATGATGGTGTTGCTCTTTTGTTTCTTTTAAAAATTTTCTAGACCCAAGTATAATTAGATCATGCATAAATACTGATGAGAAAATAATAAATTTATTTATTAGGATACATATCTTCAGCATGCTACTTTGCCTCATTTAAATTGTTTTCTGAAATACCAACAGTGTTTTAGTTTTAGTTATATCTATTACCCAAGATTATTACTTTAGTTACTATAATCTGTAATCACATTATTCCGTTCTGAAAGACTGAAATTCCAAGATAGACCAGCACTGCTGTGTTTCTTGAGTAGCATCCCACTTTTTTGGGAAAGATGTGGACAACTGAAAGGCTTGCAAGTGATCTTGGAATGAAGATGGAGAAATTGTATGGTCCTGGGAATTCCTGGTCTGCACCACACATGCCAGAATGGTGTGGGAGAAGGTGTCACAGAAGGGGATAGGTGTTCCTACCTTGAACAAGACAACTTGGGTGTTAATTCAAAGCACTTGATTTATTAATTTATTTTAACCAGCATACATTCTTGCAGCATGGACACCCTTCTTTTGAAACCTACCTTTGTATTAGTCCTTTCAGAAATATCTTAGTCTGATGTGTCCCAGGGCACCGGGGCTTGTGTTTTGGTCTTGTTTCTCCTCCCTATCTTTTGAAACAATTCAAAATAAATTAAAAAATATTAGGCATGAAGATTGTGAATTTTTGGTGGTTTTTATTTGTACCTGATAATAATGTGTAGTGCTAACTATTTATCTTCTGCAATTCTGGATTTGTTATTTTCCTGTGGTGGTTCCTTTTTTTATCCTCTACAGGTGGACAGGAATGACCAATTACATTTTATTCCTCCATATGCTTTATTTTTTAGGATGTGGGGGTTACAAAAGTAACTTGTTTTGTCTTTACTGTGACTCCTTCCTTTGGTCCTCCCGGAGGAGGAAAAATTCTCAGCTTATTTGAGGATGTCATTTTCTGCAGTGATCCACTTTTGTTGCTCATTTCTGGGGGAAATTCTTGCCTGAAATGTGTCATAGCCAGTCTGTAAATGAAACAAACTCACTGATTACGTGGTCACTATAACGTTATCTTATGTAAATGCATCTGTGATTCTTATTGAAATTAACAGCTTATTGTGGTTGAATTTCCTTTCTGAGGTTCTCCTGGATTTGCAGTATATTCTCTTGATGGAGACGTCTCTCCCTGTCATACAGCATGTGTGTGGACAGTTTCTGCATGTGGTTGTAGCTGTGTTGAAAGTGTTGTTGCTCAGGCCCTTCAGTGATGCGTGCTGCAGAAAGTCTAGCTGTGCTGATGTGCTAAGGTGAGGGCAGATATGTCTGCATAAATTATTGGCAACTGAGTAAAGACTGAAATCCACACCTCTTGTGATCTGAAGGGAAAATTCCATAATGATATTACAGAAAACTGGATTCAGAGAGTTTGGCACCACTGTTAAAAAGCTACCAAACTTTTTAGGACATGAAGAAATAAAAGAAGATCTAGTGAGAACCTCTCTACCCCCATCCCTCCCCCCAGCACAAAACTTTCCATGTATAAACTGAGGCTAACTGAGAACACTTCATACAGATAAAAAAGAGTTTTGGTTCCTTTCTTTTTCTGCATCCTGTACCACTTCCCTGCCCCATGATTTCCTGTACATTTCCTTCTAGCTACTGAAAACGGGAGACAGAGCACACTAATAAAATGAAGATTTTCAGTTCTCTGTCAAACCTGAGAGAGCTTTTGTCTTTAGACAGCTATATTGGATGACAAGTGGATTAGTGGGGATGCTGGGTAGCCAAAGGCCTAAGACCTGTTACCTTAATAATGTCAGATGCATCAGACTCTTAAATTATTTTCTTTTCTTACCAAATAATCTTATTTAATTCAACTTTCTGTTGTGTGAAACAAAGATCATTTCTCTAATCGCCTTCGCTGACCTCGCCTGGCCCGTTGCTTTCCAGCTGAATAAACAGAGATAGGGCAATGAAAAACAAATCTTCACCACTAATTGGCTTTTGAAACATCAGTGTTTGCCATTCACTGCATGAACTGGCTATCAGGCATTACACCATCACGAAAACAATCTACAACTGCATGTCATGAGTGTAAAATAATACAAAGCACAGACTACAGTGCTGAATTGCAACTGAATGAAAAGATACTGGGCATGGTGCATGACCTTCAGCAAGATTCAATGTTTATGTCAGTGAGAAAGATGAGCCAAATTATTAATGAGGTTGAACGGGAAAAGGACATGTGATCTTGGAACAGTTAGAGTTATGTTATTCTTGGGGGAAAAGATCAAGATTATTATGTTAATATTACCATTTATGTTACAATCTCACCAGAGTTTCAGGAATGTATCAAGCTCTGTGTGTTTTATCCAACTGCAAAAATACAATAGGATTTTAGAGAATCAGTCAATACTGGTTTTATTTCTTTTTTGTTTTGTATTTTTTATGAAGCAAATGCTTTCAGAAAGGTGAATAAATAGGTGTGAATCATCAATAAGGTGACTATAAGATGAAACTTTTAAAGAATATAATGTAATTGGGCATTAATATGTGAAAGTGAAAAGACAACAAACTATTAAAGACTTTATAAAATAAAAAATAAACTCAAAATTATTTTCAGTGATGTAGCTATGTTCTTTAGAGATGCTTTACACTTAGCAGAGGAAGTTGAGTATATTATTACAGGACGTAATAGGAAATGTGTCTTTGAAGACACTGTTTATCATTAGGAATGAGAATTCTGCTTTTCACCATGGTCTGCAGTTGAGTAGCACTGCTCAGAGGCACTGGTGCAATAAATGCAGAATATGTCCTATCTGAGATGGTGTTCCAGGCTGGGTGTTTTACTTTCAGAAACCACATGTCATCAGTCCCTCAGCTTTCTTATTAGATATTCACAAAAGTAACTTCTTTTTATGAATAAATAGAGTATTTCAACTAATCTTATAATTCACAGTAGAATAGTGAAATTAAATACGTAAGTAATTTCAGTGAGTCAAGCCAAAACTGGCATACACCATATGAGAAGTAAAAGTATTGGGTGTCTGATGTCTGAATATTTTCTGCTAAAGAAAACATATAAAAAGTAGGGTGGTATTTTTTCACTGCAGCCATTTCATTTTACCTGCAGTGTACAGAGGTTTGGCAGTAGCAATTGCCCACAAATGATCTCAGACCAGTGTTGACACAAACAGGGTGACCACATTTATATCTACCTCATGTAAATTATCTATCCTTCAAGGAGGATGAAACCATGCAGCCTTGGGACTCTTACATGGGAAATCACTCACTAGAGTCATTGTGTTTGAAATTCAGTGGGGCAAGTCTTACAGCCCTGGCTGGAAAAGTAAATTCAGATAATTGTAGTTTTAAGAAATGGAAACCTCATCTATTTGCAGCCAGTCATCCTGGGCTGAGTTTTTTGGTTCCTGACAAGCAAAAAAACCATTTCTGAGATCCTCAGGGTCCATGAGGCTTTTCTCCTGGCTGTTTCTGAGGGGAGTCCCAACCTGTGAAGCTGTTCTTTACTCTGCTGTGGTCATGATTTCTCAAACTGACAAAAGCAGTACTGAATTCCCTTATTGGGGTGCTCATTTTTGCACAGTCCCTAGAAAAGGCAAACACTACACTATCCCACTGAATTGGTTTTGGTCCTGGAAACCACTTTTGCTGATCATTTTCAGTAATATTTTCAAGGGCTTTTTGCTTTTCTCCTGACTGTATTCTACAGCTTCAGTGTATTCTCAGTGGTAACTTCAGTGGATTCTCACTTTAAATACTATGGTTTGTGTCATGTCAGTCCTGTGGTATAAATGGTTATCTCAATGAAGCTCATTTTAAACAAAGTTCATTTTTAATACTGTGTTGACCTTTAAGATTTCACTGCCTTAAATTATAGCTTCTGAATTCCCAGCATCACATTCTATCAGTTAATCAAATGCGTATTTATGTCTTTTCAGATATTAGTTCATTCTGCTAATTAAATTTACTTAACCAGTACTTGAACCTTTATCCAGAAACACATTCAACTTCAGATTTCAGCATTGTCACAATGTAATCCTGCCATCTACTGGAAAGCATTTAGTAATGTTTTTTGTCGTTAAAATTGGGGTGGGGATGTCTACAAATTTTATGAACAGAAAAGGCCACCTCTAGTCTGAAACAGGCAAGCTGATTCCCTGCTATTCAGTGGAAACATGCACCTGAAATGCACAGATATACATGGAAAGGGATCAAAGATGTAGTAAACAAGTGCTTTTCATTCTCAGACAGTCAACATTTTTGCCATCAAAAGTTATCAGATCTCTCACCCTCCCCTCCTGCTACTTTTGGGTGGTGTCCCAGGACTAGGGAAGTTGGCATCATGGTTCTCTGCGTGATTGGAAAGCTTGGGAGTGGCCAGTCAGGGGGTGCACAGCTGCTTTGATGGCTCAGAGATTTTGTGTGTGTGAGACTGATTTCTAGTTGAGCATGCAGCTGTACCCTGGGACAAAAGAAGCAAGCATTTGGAGAGATCAAGTGTACTAGACCAGCTATGCTAGAGGAGATGTGCATGTTGTTGCCAATCTCTGCTCACAGGTGATGCTGTGAATAGGCTCTGGGGTTACTTGGACCTATTTAATCTTCTCTGTAAGTTACTGGTAGACTGCTGGCATCTGGAAATACTGGGTTTAGTAGAAGACAAAGGTTCTTCTTGGTTTGCTGAACTCCTGTTTTTCTTGCCTTGTGCATTTGTGTAGCTGGGACGTGCAAAGAAGTTCTTGTAATGTGGTCAGACATACACTGTGGTTCTGGTAGCCTCTTACCTCAAAGGCATCGAGCTGATATCTCTAACCATCTCTAATTATCACTCCATGTCATGCTCTTTCTGTACCCTCTCTTCATATACCCTTCCTGTACCGTCTCTGTGGATTTTTGCTTTAGTTATTCTGCAAGACATTATCTCCTCTGAAAGACAGGGAAAGAAAACCCAAAGCAAAACAGTAAAGCAAAATTTGCTTCATAAAAGAGTTGAAGGAATTCAATAAGTCATCTTGGCATTGGTTTGCAAGGACTGGAAGCTATGTCCCTGTTTAGTGAACTGCCATGCATTGATGCACAGCCAAAGCTGTCCATACAGGGAGAAGTCTGTTCCCCTTAACACAACTTCACCAGCTCAGGTACAGCTGTATGTGTTACATAACACATGTTAACACAAGTAAACACATGTTCAGTCCCAGCAAATAAATCCAACAGCTATTTCAGCTGTGCTGAGCAGGACGCAGTGCTTGGTCAGACTCATTCCCAGGCATCTGGGTTGTGTCACTGGATGTGGCTCCCTGCAGAAGGAGCTAGGTTAGGTGTGCCAGCAGTGCATCTATGCCTAGTGACAACTAGTGTAGCAACAGTGACAGCTCCCCATCAGCAAGCAGAAATTTCTCCAGAATGACTTTTCAGTTGAAACAGCTTTGCAAATGAAATATATTAAATATCTGACTAAGTTTTCATTTTAAGAATAAAAAGCAAGATACAACAGGTGAAAAATTTTAAAGATTATCGCATAATAGCAGAGGTGCAATCAAAATCTCATTAATGCTTTCTTTCCTTCATGTACTAGTTTTCAAAAGAAATTATCTTTCTTGGTAGAAGACCTTTCCATTATGGAGGAAATTATGTAACTTTCTCTTTGATAGGAGAAAAGACCAAAACTTATCTACTCTTGTTAAAACTGTCATTTTATAGCTCACCTCCCCACAGAAAGACCTTGAATAGGGTTCATATTACTTCCAGATATCAAGAGAAAAAAAAGTAACTGGTATCAGCGCATTGTCTAGAAATTAATATTATTTCAGCTTTACCTTGTTGAAAAAATAATTTATTCCTACCATATATTAGAAGGGAGGACATTTGGCACATTCATAGGCTTACTGTGATTATGTGTAATACTTGCATTTAAGCTCGAAACCATTTTAGGTTATTTAGTTTTATGGAGGATTGTCTCCTACACTATAATAGATGGCAAGCTTTTAGAGCTCCAGACACAGGATATCACTTATCTAGAGTGAAATGGGATGAGCTGCAGAAGGTACTGCACTACAGATGGGACTGGAGAGGTCAGACTCTGGTCTTAGCAGAAGAATCTTTGCACTAGGCATAAACTAGGGTAGTTTTAGAGGAAGAGTGCACAGGAACTGCTTGAGCTGTTCATTATCAGAAGACAAGAAAGAAGGATATTTTGGGTGACTGCCAAAGAAATAAGTTCTAATTTTCTCCTCCAGCACTGAACTAGAACTGCTTGTCCTTAGGCTGAGAGATGGATAGGATGGGGTGGGACAAGTTACTGTGATGTTGCTCTACCCTCCTGTGAACACCCTGTCTCTTTCTCATGGTCAACCAAATGGTGTAGGTTGGGGTATTTTTTCCTCCAGCTACAATATATCTCTGCATATTAAATTGAAGTATTTCTTGAACAAAAGCAGGAAAATTTCAATCACGACTGAATCCTAAAGAGAACCAAAAATATTCTGGTTTAGCTTCTCCATTCACATCATCACAGTGTATATGGCAGTAGTAGGAAAAGTCTCTTCCACCTCCCTGCATTTCATATCCTGAAAGAGAAGCTACTGTCTACCCTATTCTGAACACGTTAATTTTTGCATACATACCTCCTTTTCTCTTCTGGTAGGTTTTAAGAGCTCATTAAAACAGTTTCTTCCCCTTCACAGGACTCACATATTTATGCATTATAGAAATTCCCTTTTGTCTACAACACAGGTTGATTTTTCTGCCTACTTTCATTGTTCCCAAGCCTGCATTAATGAGACACTCTAGAAGAAATCTTAACAGATAGATTGCCTCGAAGGGAGAAAATGGTATCATCCACTGGAATAAATAAACTTGCAAGAAATTCTAAGACTCATAGACTGCCAAAATATTAATATTTGCAGAGTTAAATAGGATTATTCTTGTTGCACAAAGCTGTCTATGGACTTTTCAGAATAGACAGACTTACTAAACATATTTGAAAAACAGGAAGAACAAAGCAGAGTAACCATCTGCCTAGCCTTTCACCAGTAACTCTTTCTGCTCTGAAGTGGGAATGGCTTCTGTGAATACATTGAGCATGGTCAGGAAAGGGTGACCACAATAACTCCAACTGGCAGAACAAAAAGGGTTTATTTGGTGTTTCTTACATGTTCTGTAGAATTTTCTTCTGTCTCTTACTTTCATTGGTGCCAAATACCCATCACCTTTAGCACTTGTGCTAAGTAGCAATGAGTTGTCCCTCCACTCTGAACGGGGGGATGATGTGAGTTCTCGCTTACTAGAGAGATGCCCTGGAGGGGAAAAATGCCATGGCAGGGGCAGTTCATCCTGAGATGCTCTTTCCCCCATTCTTCATGAACTTAGAAGCCAGGAATCATTTTAGGTAAACCCAACTGGTGTGAGGCATGTCCAGCTACCTCACAGATCCAGTCAGGCAAATATATTTAAGATATCCTCATCAGGTATTTGATGGGAGATGTAACTGTGCATTTCAAGGACATAGGTAATTCAAGATAATTGAAACAGCAACAGGAGCACGTGGCTTTCTCTTCACTGCACTTGATATGTGGGTAATTGGTTTTTCTTTGCATGATATACACATAGTTCATGTACTGATGACAAGTAGTTGTACGAAATATTTGCCGCTCTGGAGAAATAAAGTGCTTCCACTGTGGGTATTTATTGTCTGATGAAAAATACATAATTTTGTTTGAGGAGTTTATTTCTGTAGTTGAGAGAACAGCTTATTCACTTTAGAAAGCTAATTTATGAAACTGCTGTAAAATATCAGTCTGTAGAGTAACTTAACGTGTGTACAACATGGCTTATAAAACAAAACAGTATTTAGTGTATAAAGTGAGATTATTTGATAGAATACCTATTATTAAAAAATGTAGAGACTAAATGAAGATGTATTAGTGTTCTTTTTTTGGAAAATATAAATTGGTGGTAAAATGAATTAGCTGTAAAATCTATTGATTTTAAAGTCCACTGAGACTTTTAAAATATAAAAATGAAATGGTTATCACTGAAATGCCATTCATTTTCATAAAGCAAACTCAGTTTATCTGGGTAGGTTTCCTATTATTTGTTTGATTTGTAAATAGTTTATAAAGACAATTTCAAAAGTAAATTTTCTTTTGAAGCACCTTCTGTGCTGTGAAAGAGATTTAACTTTGTCAACAATTCTTTATAGAATATAATGCTAATGCATCAGACTTGCTTCAGTCCTGTGTGGTGCTGCTGGATGGCTTCAGGCTGCTTTCAGATTTTACATGGAGAATATAGAATTAATCATTTTAGGTCTACTCTTTTATATTTCAAGTTCTCAGAGTTATATAAAAGGATATGAAGCCATTGGGTTTATGCAGCCACGTTCTTTGGTCTGAAAAACCTTATGGCTGACAAGGAAATGATGCTGCCAAGCAGCCAATGTATCTTCTTGGGCCGTTTGTTGATGAGCATAAACAAATTTATTAAAAAGGAAAAAAAAATTGTTCACTTAGGTCATACAGAGAGCCAGTAATAGTCTTAAGTTACATGTTCCAGGGTTTGGATTGCTCTCAACTCCTGGGCTTTCAGAAAGGCATGGTGTATTCTTCACCAAATTTCTTAAAGACTTTATCTGAGAAACAGCTAACACACAGGGGAGCTTGTATATTCATAATTAGGTTACAAGTATAGTTTCAAGAGATCTTTGCTGGATGTTCTGTTGTTTGCATGTGCAAACAACTGGGAAAAGTATTATTATTCAGAGTTATTGTGCAATTCTTGATCATTACTGAAGGTAAAATTGTTACTTTTTTTGGTGTTGGAGTAAAATTAGACATGTAATTTCCATGCATCAATAAATGCAGGTTTCAAAAAGTGCCAGTTTGCAAGATAATTTTGTTTTGATCACTTCATACAACTTCTCCCACAGTTTCTCACAGTGTCCTAAAAATCCTGCAGTTGAAAATATAGGAAAAAACCAGATAAAACGTGTGTCCTAAAAGAGAGGCTGGAGTTGACTTAATATGAATACCAGCAACTAACACACTGACCACTAATATCAAGCTGGAATATTGTGCTTGTAAGGAACTTCAGGCAGTAGAGTCATTATATATTTTAAAAGCCCCAGGCAAGCATTCCGTCTTGCTCCCCTACATGCTGTTCCACTTGACTTTGAGCCTTCATTCAAGTCACAATTGACTTGACTCACTGGTTTAGGATGGCACATAGACTGATGTCTTAGGCTGCAGAATTAAAACTTTAATGCAGCAACTTGTCAGTGCAGGAAATAACTCTGCTCTGAAATGAACCAAATGGAAATGGGGGAGAAATGGGCAGCGCTTCTACTTGCCTGGTATAGTGTCCAATATCTAATCAATAAACACAACAACAGTGTCTCTGAAAGCTGTCTGGTGAGATAGACAAATCATATGTGAATTAGAGACAGTTCAGATGTGGAGAAAAGTGTATGGCAATGCTGAAGTGTGTAAGGAAAGCTGCGCTGATTTGCCATGTTGTATTTGCTCCCTTCTCTTGGGCAGATGAATGATTTTATTCTGCACCTTCTAAGCAATGGAGCTTGGCACTTCACACACACTGTGCTTATTCTGTCCTGCTCTTCTCACCTTCACTGTATGCTTTGCACTAAAACAGCTCAGAGAACATTGTAATTATAATCTGTATTGGTCTCCAGGCATTAACAATTACGAATTTACCTGTATGATAAAAATGAATATGACTGCTTACAGACAATGAAAATAACAGCATATTAGTGAGGGGGAAAAGATGTGTGGCTTTTTGTATGGGCCCATTAAGTAGAGAGAAATCTAACCATGTGCTGTTACCTTGCTTTTTGGTACTCAAGCTGGTATTGGTCAGTGTACACAAATCCCTTATCTGCCTGAGCTGACTGACTGTGTGAATGTCCATGGTCCATTGCTACCACAGCTGGAACTGCTGACGTCTCCAGTGCCATGACTTGGCTACTGCTGACCACTAGCATTCCATGGACTTTTTGTCAACAGGCTGAAGGCCGGTAAGTATTTTCAGAGTATTTCTTTGACGGTGGAAAGGAGGGTATGTGTTCATGTGTTCTGTAACAGCTGCCAGAACAGTCTTGAGAATGATTCCTGGTCAGTAATGGAAAAAAAGTTAGGTGTTGCTTTGGTTATTGTATGGATGTCTCTTGCCAATACTTTAGTATTGCCAATACTGCAGGCCTAGAAAACTCCTCTAAAGTCTTTCCTGTTATTTGAAAGTGGTTCACACTGACTGTAGGACTGGCAATGTGTTTTGCTCTGGAAAAATAAGCAAGTCAATGGCTTGATAACAAGTCTAATTGATGTTAGAACAAAAATTAAAGATGGAAAGAAAACTAATAGTATCACCAGAATATTTCCTAGCCTTTAGAACATCTGGGTTTTTCTCCACTCTAAAGGGTTTTTTTTCAGTTTCCTTTAGGTTTCTTTTTTCCATAATGGTTATAAATTGCATAATGTGCACAATTATTAATAAAGGAAAAGTAATAAGTAAATTAACTTTGGGGTTTACAAAAACCAACAAGATCACATCACTTAAAATTTTCTATGGTTTGGGTAAATACATTTCTCATACTTATGTCTTAGGTCCAGGCCAGGTTTCACTGGGGCTGAAAAAAACAGTTGGAAATACTGTGTTGGAGACAGCATTTTTGAGTATAATAATGTGGTTACTCAGATCTTACTGGTTCATGGTGTCCTGGTTTATGGTGTTCTAGCGTTTCACATATTTTAGTGTAGAAACTGTAAAACTGCTAAAAGTTCACATCCTAGTCTAGCTAATCTTGAAAGTGAAAGAGATTGATACAAAGATTCACCCATCCTGTCATTTATACATTCTGGGGAGACAAGCATTTCTCTTTGTGGACATTTTCCATGTCCATTACATTTAATGGGATTTTATTATATACATTCTCAAGGGAAATGACATACAAATAATGAATCAGATGCAAATCATCATAGTAACCATGTGATTTGCCCTTCGCAGACTTTGAAATGTTATTGTCTTCTGAAAGAAAACGTCAGTTGACTCATAGCATATTCAGAACATCAGAAATTCACAATACAGGTAAAACTATTTGAAGAATAACTTTTTTCCCCCTGAGTGGACAGTTTGTACTCACCCTGTCTCTGTGGCTTCTTCCATGATCAGCTGTTGTGTTTTGAACATTTACTTAATTGTAATCCTTGGAACCATTCCAATGGAAGGACAGTTTTTCTCTGCCAAGCCTGGCAAAAGAAAAGATATAAAGTCAATAGTTTATTGATCCTGCGGGTCTCCAACACTGTCATACTGAAAGTAGCTTCAAGATGGGCAAGATCTCATCTGCAATATCATGGGTATATTACCACACAATTTTTTACACTAATGTTTTATGAGATGACCAAGCAATCTCTTTTTCTGAGCCCTGGGCTAGGTTTCCTTTTGTCAGTCAATGATATTCCAAACCAGTGATGTATGCAGATCAGCATACTTAATCAATGTTTATTTTAAAGTAAATTTTTAAAATAACTGAAAAAGCACATTAATTCTCCATTACTACTAGATGCATAGTGGTAGAAAACACAGAGAAATGCAGTAATGCTGTCTTCATTCGAACTGGTATTAGTCATGCTAACTGGACCCTTTTCTCCACAGCATGTGGATGTGTGCATGCAAGGGAGCATGTATAGACCCTCTCCAGCCACATACTCAGAGTCCAGCAGCTTGGTACCTTGGCTCTTTCCTCCATTGCATGATGTGATCTGTGCCTACTGCTAATTCATTATATTTGCAGCAAATCATGGTAGTGCTTTGCCTTGTATTTCGCTGTGAAAGCTGTAACCTTCTTGAAACCCCCATCCTTCCAGACATCCAGTCAGCCTATTTGCAGCTGGCACTTTTCAGCGAGGGCCTGCTAACTTCATTTGCTATTGTCTGCTTTTACAGAAGTGGTGGACTGTAGGTTCATTGACAGATCAATTTTTTCATTATCAGCATATGCAGCTGTTTGAATACTTATTATTCCCTCTTCTTGTCCATTTTCTGCTTATTGTCAAAGAAGCTAAAGTGTTTTGTGGAAAGCCCAGCTTCCCAAGTCAATTTTGCATGGCAATTATTGTTTAAATAAAACAGACAGCACCACAAAAAAACTTTCTGGGAACATACATGTCTTGTATAATTACCTCTGAATAAAATTATGCTGTGAACATAAATCTGAACTGCAGAGTTTTTTGATGCAGTTGGAAATCTTTCTAAATTGCTTTAATATTTATTGCAGTTTTAAAAAGGGAAGTCCAGCAGTTTTATCAACAAATACCTTGCATTCATTTTTTACACCACAGTTAGTGACCACCTCTACAGTTCATTAGGTGAAAAAATATTTCCCTAAAGGAAATAAACCCACTTTAGTCTTCCCTACTTACATGCAAGTTTATAGTCTGCAAACCAGCAGGCTGTTGCCTTGTTGTGCCCTTGCGATACTGCTAATCACACAGAACAATTCTGAGTCAAGCAGCTGTTGGCCCCAAGGCAGGAGGACAGGCACAAAATTTCTTCACTGCATGAACTGCTAGGGTTTTGAGTTACTGAGTATTTTCTCTGCCAAAAGCCATAATCTGGATTTGAAAAGAAAATATAGGTCTAATTAACTCATGTTTTATGCTTTATCTGAAAGCCATGACTTACCAACAGAGAGGTGAATGTAGCAGAGCACAGTCACTTCCCATCACCTGAGTGACTCTGAAGTTTGGTCCCTTCAGTTCCTGCTCTCTCTGTGAGGCTCCTGCTGTTTGCAGTGTTTTGCTTCCTCACCGAGGCAGTAGGACAGCCCTTGGCAGAGCCGAGGGTGATTTGCCTTCAGATCCCCATGACGTTCCTCTGCAGATGAGTTGCCAGCTTTGTGAGCACTGCAGACTGATTTTACATACCTGGGTTTATGTGCCTGGCTCCTGCCTGCAGACTTCTCTGAGAGCTTCTGGTAAAACTGCAGGTATCACTTACAGTCTGTGACAACCTGGGTGACTGAAGCTCTCTGCTCTTTGCCTCTGACCAGCCCATGTTTTCCTGTGAAGAGTTTGCTGAAGATGCATGGCAGGGTGTCCCTTTCAGGGTGGGCTCCCAGCTGAAATCTCCCTAACTCTCATGTTCAGAGAGGTGTGAACACTATCCTGGAGTTCATCTGTGTAGTGTCCTGTTCTTCTAGAATGACCTTGTGCTCCAGGTGAAGAGGCTGATCTCTGTCAGGCTAGTTTCTGGTAGCCTGGTGAGGTGTTACTGCGAGTGTGACCCACAAGTTTAAATCCAGAGATGATCATGCTAATTTAATTTTCAGTTTGCCTCCACGTGGGTCTAAGTGTTCATATGCAAACTCTCATTTCCAAAGACAGGCAGAGGCTGCCTCACTTCTTTCCCTCATTTGATTAGGTGGCTGACTGCTGCTGCTAACAGATTACATTTTCAGCTATTACCAATTGCTCTTAGATATAATTTAGTCTTGTTAGATGTAGGAAGAAAATAAAACAAAATAGGTCAATTTGTCATCAGATCGTAATAGTCTTGCCACATAAAACCTTTCCGACTATTACTTTTAAGTTAGTCAATAATGCCTTCTGAGGCTATAATGTAAATGGAAATGTGGCATCCAGAGTAATATGAGACAGTACATGTGCAGAGAAGACATTGTCTCATCTAAAACATCACTGTATCCCTATTGCAAGAAAAATAAGTTAATTTTCATAGAAATCAAAATAAAATCTCTGATTCTTGTCAAGCTGTGAACATTTTAACATGTTTGAAGTTCTCTTGGTGCTGCTTCTGCCTTAATAAAATACTCAGTTTTCAGCAAGATAGGCAGATATGAAAGGCTGGTGCTCATGGCTGTATATTTGCTTCTAAATTAAGGTTATGTAGCCTTCTGGAAGTAAACAGAAATTCATGGAATTAGAGGTTGATTATGTAAATTTAAAAAGTCATTTAACAACAGAGCCTGTTAAACTAAGCTGAGAGTTGGTGTCAGCCAGTGTCATTGGGAAATAAGCTGAGGGAGGTTGGATCACTGGGTAACATGGTGGATAAAATGGAGTTTGAACTCTAGACATAAAAGAAAATGGCAAAGCTTGAGTTCATCGCAGGTTACTGGGGAAGTTTTTCAAAGTTCAGGCAAAAAGTTGATCCTAAAGCAGTTTTTACATCATGAACAGCTTTGGCTGGGATGAAGGTGAGAAGCTACACTGAGTAAAGCCATGATTTATGCAAACCTACAGAGTAATCCAAACTCCACCATAAACCTGCTTCTAATTTCTATCTGGCCTGGAAGAAAGATGGGGCAAAACCCTCTCTAGGGAAAAGAAGTGGGATGCAAAGGCTGGAGCTCGAGTTGGGGCTGGAATTCACAGAGCTCCAGGGCAAAGGAGAGTGTCTCAAGGGAGACAGAGATGCTCTTCTATCGGGTCAGTGGCAGGCAAAGATATCACACTGTGAAAGGGCGGAAGTTAGATTGGGATATATGTCCAGTCAATGCTAAAACCATGACTTGTTTCAGATTGACTTAAGAAACCACATTTGGTTTCTGAGGCACTTTTTGCTCTGGGGCATAGCTGCAAGGCTGGGGAAAAGGCCAATCGATGTTGGGGTACAAGCTGGCATTTGCTGTTGCCATCGCCAGTAAATGCTGCTGACAAACTGGTTACACAGAGCTGGCCAGACTGTGCTGGGTGTCAGTGCCAGTTTGTGTTCCTCTGATGCTCTTACATTAGTGAGACCTGGATAGTCTCATTGATTTAGGGGAAAAGCTGGACTTGTACTTAAGAGTGAGTTCGCTTAAGTAAGTGTGGAAAAACTCAGATGCCAGCCTGTTTTATCTTGTGTGGACTATCTGTGTGCAATATATAAATACAAGTTAGAAATTATGGGTATTTTTCAGGAGGCTGAAAAACTTCAGTTAAAATGCTCTTCAAATGTAATTTTCTTTTTTGAATTTGCTTGGATCTTGGCAAATATAGCAGCAGCACAGATGCTACCAATGTGTACTGAGCACACTGACCTTTCAGCAATTTCCCTGTGTGTCAGGCATTGTATCTTTCTGGGCCCTGGGGAATCACAGGATGCTGGAAGCAAACTCAAGTAAAACTATAAAAAAATCAATGCTCTTGATTTCAAAGAACAGCAAAACACATGAGTCAGTCACAGAGACATAATCCCTTACTATCCTCCTTGTCATGCCCAGCCATGATTTCATTGGAAATCAATTTTAAGTGCTATCCTAGATGGAGCTTCTTCTGACTACATTTTTCACAAATCCTTTGATTTTTTTTTTTTCATGAAAGCTTTGAAAAATGAACAAAGTTGGTGGCTGACTAGTAGTAACTGCTGAGTTAATTGAATCCCTGGCTTTGAGGGGAAGGAAAAAAGTGCAGCTAACTATTACCTGGTCACTGGAGAAACTGTCCAGCCTGCTTGCATCTGGTGATGCAGCTGCACACCTCTGGGCAAAAGCTGTTTCTCACAGTGTTATATAAATAAAATAAGTAAAATAAAAGACGATGTAAGATTGTGTTGTACATTACATGTATTCTATAAGTGTAACTCATGGTAGACTTGGGTCTGTAAAGCACGTCTCTTATTACATGGCAAAGGAAAGTCTCATGGCTGAATCAGAGAATTGGAAGTAAGAAGGTCTAGGTTTTCATCTTTATTGCAGGCTTCCTCAGGAGCTTTGGACAACTCCTTATGTTTGTTTCTCAATGTTCCAAACTACAGAAGAAAAATATTTATACTTTGACATAAATATACAATTTTTTTTGAAAAGGATCTTAGAGTAAATATTTTTTCTGGGTTGCTAACATGTTGCGTCCATCTGGGCTTGTGGGCTGTGGTGTGGGATAGTTCACTTTCTTACCTGAAAGCAGGTACTTTTCCCTACTTTTGCTCTCATTATATTCTTAGACATAAAGAAAAAGCATCAAAACCAATATGTAATATAACCAATATGTAATATAAACTAATATAAACTGCAACAGTTTATATTAGGCTGTGGTTTTGCTTCATTAGAATTAGCTAGATTTCATCATGGTTTTGGGAAGTTGATGAGTCACTGCACTTGTAATGAGTGGATCTTTGTGGGTTAAATTACTGTCTCGCTGTCTCACATTGCACATAATGTGAAGTAGCTTTGCCTTAATTTGCTTTATCATTAATCATTACAAGTAAAAATGAAGGAAGAAGTTAAGAAGGAGTTTTCATGCACATGGAGCCTAAGACTGAGAGGGGATGTCAGTTTAATGCTTGCCTTTGCTAAATAATATAAAGCCAGCTTGCCAAGGACAAGCCCCTTGTCCTTGTCCAAGAAATCACAAATCTAAGATTTGTTTTTTTTTAAAGTACAATCAGTAAGAGGCCATTCTGTGGTCACTCATAGGTGAATTGAGAAAGAACAGCACTTGGTTCCTGAAGGACTTGTAAAGGAGAAGGACATCGAAATCAGTCACTCTACTTGGAAGCCTCACAAAGAGCACACTGCTCAGGAGCACCATGTCAGGGAGAGAAGGAAGGTATTCTCAGACCTGTGTAATGAAGCACTGCTTCTCCACTGATCTCAAATGTGTAATTAGAAGCTTGCTTTATACAGCACATGAGATTGCAGCTTTTAAACAATTTTTCAACAAGACTATTGAAGACTTGAGGCTCTTTGTTTGTTTGAATCGTACAGAAATTTTGAGCATATTCTGGAAGCTGATAGTACGAGAAGACATTTTTACGTTGTGCTTGTCCAGCAGAGATGTTTTTGGAAAAAAATGAAACACAACTTCATTACCAATAATGTTCATGGAGAGAAAAGAGATAATCTTATGCTTTTAATATTCTTTTAAAAATTGCCCAGATGGCGCAAAAATAGCCTGGATAACTTTTCTGGGATAGGGTTAGGAGACAATGTTTGACTTTGTGGATGGTCAGTTGGAGTATTGAAGAACTTCACTATGCTGAGCTAATTTTTGTAGTAACAGAGCTCTAGAGAAACTGAGTTTTAAGGTGAGTAGCTGATCAGAGGGCTGGAGCACCTCTCCTGTGAAGAAAGGCTCAGAGCATTGACATTGTTCAGCCTGGAGAAGAGAAGTCTCTAGGGAGACCTAGTAGTCTTCCAGTACCTGAAGGGGACCAGCAAAAGAGCTGGTTAGGGACATTTTACAAGGGCATGGAGTGACAGGACATGGAGGAAAGGTTTCAAACTGAAATACAGTAGGTTTAGAAATAAAAATAGGAAAAAATTCTTTACAGTGAGGGTGGTGAGGCATTGGGGACAGGTTGCCCAGAGAAGCTGAGGCTCCCCTATCCCTGGAAGTGTTCAAAGCCAGGTAGGATGAGGTTCTGAACAATTTGGTCTAGTGGAAGATGTCCCTGCCAAAGCAGGGAGGTTGGAACTAAACGGTTTTGAAGGCCCCTTCCAACCCAAAGCATTCAATGGTTCTATGATATATATAATTGAGTTAATTTCATTCTTGCTTTAGTATAAGTGGGTTTTGTAAACTCAGATTTGACCAGTGGTGAATGACAGCCTGGGTAATTCACCTCTAACTACCAAAATAGATTCTCTCAATATGTGTTACTATTTGCATGTTTTAACTGGGGCAAATAAAAATACATTACTCCTTTTGAAAGAAAAAATGTATGTGAAAGGAATACTAAAAACCAGAAGCAAGTACTTACCTATTCCTACTGAAGAATACAATTTGGGTCACCCTCTGTCATAAGGAAATCAAACTTGCGTAAGCAAAAAGGAAAATGTATTTATAAAATAGCTATATTCTACATTTTCTTCATTCCACCAAAACGTACTGACAGACAGTGTGTGACCCGTGACTGTGCAACAAGAACAAGTGGAATTAAATTGTATTACTCCTGGAGCTGTTTTATTCCTTTCATCATACAGACACTACGGAAACTAAGGAATGGCTATGAGCCAGATAAACTGGAGGGTTTTCAAATAAATTCACATGCAGAACCTGTATTTTTCTCTCTAAGTTATATTCTGGTTACATTCCCCTGTAGGAAGTATGGAAAAGAAACTGAAGTCTGGTCAAAGTTATATTACAAAGTTGTCTTTGACAAAAGGTGCCTTTCATTTACACAGACTTATCACTGCAAGTTTTCTGTGACTCAGCGAACTGTGGGGTTTGGCTGTCAGAATTAAATAGTCTCTTGTGGCACAATGCCAGAGTTCAGTGTGCTTTCACTTAGTGTTATCAGAAACTGAAAGTCAATAAAATTTATGGAAGCAAAATTTTCCAGCGTGTCCATGACCTTGCTGGAGAAAGTTGTGCAATCAGCAGTGCCAGCTACTGTCTCTCAGTGTTCAGAGGCTGTCTTCACTGTGGTTTGTGTGTAGAGTTTTGTACACGAGGAAAAGGCTGAATTTTCATGACATTTTAAATTCTAGTCTTATGATGTGGTACAATTTAGACTGTGCATTATAGACCCGCTGTGTACCTAATTGTTCTCTCCATCTTGCTTTATCAAGAACTGCAAGGCAATAGCTCTCCATAAGAACTTCAAAAAGGGATCGTTTCCATTCCTGCAACACTCAAAGGGTGCAGAAATCTGGCTTATTTTTCTGGACATCCTGTGTATTTCTTTCTAGCTGGAATAAGTTTCATTATATTATTATGAGCCCAGTCCTTAAGTTCATGAAAGCATTTTCTAAATTTTCTGAAAATATTCTGGAGAATTAAAACTGGAACTTAGATTTGTATTCATAGGTTTTGCAGCCCAGAGGGTGCATAACTTTTCACTTCAACAGTCTAATGAAATGGATACCATATGGCCTCACTTCAGGCTTCATGACATTGGCTATGTCTCACTGATGGGGTTTCTGAAGCTTCCCATTGCCTGGGTGCTCTGTGCGCTCACTGTTCTGGTCTTTTTCTTTCTCAATAGGCTAATTCCTCTCTTATTAACAGGACGACTGCTCCTTTGTTTTCAATAAACCTGATACATCGCTCACAAATCAATTGGCAAAAATAGCCTATCTGTTTCTGCTGTAGAAATACTGCAGTGGGTGCTAGTGTTCTGCTCCATGTTTTGGAACCTTTCCCATTAAGCATTTAATTATGTTTTCTCTTTCCATGATTACCTTCACTCTTATCTCAATCATTTTTCCTGGCTGCTGCACCTGTCTGTATAAACTAGATAGCAAAGTAGTGTAATCCTTTGGCTGGAAACAGAGATATGTGCTGATAAAGGACCAGTTATACCTGGGTACTGAAATGCACGCTGGTTGAAAACCCATACTCTTAAATGTTAACAGATGATATGTACCAGAGCTTAGCATCAGAAATCAGACAAAGACAAGAATAAAAAAAGAGGTAGCAGCTGCTTCTAATTCACTTGAAAAGCCCCTGGGATAAGGTGGTCCTTCAAGTAGATCAGCGCATAACTTCAGTGGATAATAAAGGCAATAAGTGCACATGGGTAAAACCACCTTCCTGAAGTCATAACTATTTCAGCAATTTATTACCTTACAAATGTATTGCCACCTCAAACCAAGGCAAACCAGACCTGGGTTGATATTATCTGGTGGAGAAAATAAAATCTTATTTTGCTGATAAGACTGAGTGAAGAAATAAGGCCCTAGAATACAATATAAACCCAAATGCCTTCTCCTGGAAAACATTATCAGATGCATCTGTTCACCCAGGGCAGTTCATATTCAGCAGCACTATGCCATGTTTATTGTTAATTTGACTTTTATGTACCTATGCTGGTTTTGGCAATGGAAAATCAAAATTTTATGTAGTACTACAAACGCATCACCTACCTACATGCTTCAGAAAGACTCTTTTAATGGATGAAAAGTTTGGAATAAGTGCACCCAAGTAAGAAACATTATTCCAACTGCTTAATAATTTGAATGCTGCTTTCTCAGTTAGTGATCTTGTCTACAGTTTGAGAGGCAGGCCAGCAGTTCTACAGGCTGAGCTCTTCCTAAATATTGTCACCTGGAGACTTGCTAAAATATTTTATCTTCCCTCTTCTTCAATGGAGCGGTGAATGACACTAGTTTGAGGCCAATCATTGCTTTCTAGCCTGTTTTTTTCTTTTCATATGAACACACCAAGGTTCAACATATTCATGCTCTTCTAACACAGCCATGTGGACCATATTCTTAACATTGATAAGACTTATCATAAAAAGTTTTCTCTTTTAAAATTTTCCTTTGCTAGCAAAATATTGTTTCCACATTTTCTGCTTTTGTAACTGTAACCCTGCTGCTGTTTAATCTCATGCAAGAAAGTAAAGCTGGAATTTGTGGAAAGAAAGGGCACATTTGTACTCATCTGTGTGAAAGTGTCAAGATATTCTCTGAGATCTGCATTCATAGAACTGTGCTGATAATCAGAATGTTGGGATAAGTTAAAAGTCCCAATTTTATTTCTAATGAATCTCAGCTAAGTAGAAAAGTGAACTCTTCAGGCCTGCTGTAAAAAGGTACCCTTATTTGCATATATGACAGGTTGAGTGTATGAGCTTAACAACGTGACTAGAATACAGTTTTCCCATGAGAAGGAGATTACAGAGTGCTGGGAGCCACAGCTGTCTGCACACTGTGGGGTTATTTCCTTGTCACTATTCTGGAGCAGTGCTTATCCAGGAGGAAAAATCACAGATGTATCAGGCCCTCAGCTTCCACTAACAGAAATATTGGTGCTTAAGGCATGAAAGGAAAAAAAAGTTATAAATGAGTAAGTTGTATTAACACCAAACCTACTACTATCTACTGTCATTAATGAAGAAAAAATAAATTGCATTAATTTCTAAAAACTTCCACTAGGCTGCCACTAACACACATCTCTAGCGGGAGATCCAGCATGACATAAAATAATAAGTAAAAAAGATGAGATTCTTCTCACAGAGCTTTTGGTAACTAAAATAATGTCCTCTGTACTGAAGTGAGTCACTGGCTACAGAAGGAAAAAGGAACCTTAATAATACAATTCATGTGACCCAATTTTAAACCTCATCTAGAGAAAAGATTAATTATATCAATCAATGTGAATAATTCAGATGAAAATGTGTACATTGTGGCCTTTATAAATTGACATTTTTGTAGATGAGTTCCCAGAGCCACATCTAGTAAATAAGCCATTTTACAAAGCTTTGTAAATATTAATAGCCCCTCGTAATTACTGTTATGCGCTACTGTTGATGGGTTTTCCCCATTTCCTGCCCTATGCTTCAAATAGAATTGAAATGACAACTCAGGACCAGTTCTTGCAATAGCCCGAGTCTGAGAGATGTTTTTAGGAAGTGGTTATGAAGGGATCTACAATGACAGGCACTGTGATTCTATGACAACACTGATGCTCTGCCATAGTAAGATTTTAAGGCAAATACCACTTCAAAGTCAGTCAGCTTAAGCACGTGAGGACCACTGTGGCAGGCTAGAAAGCATGTGGCATCCAGCTGCTTTATTTAGCACAGGATCACCTAAATGCATGTCACAGTTCCTGTGTTCAGACCTGTGCAGTACAAGAGGCTGGGGCAGTATGGCATCCTGGGTCAGCAGGTTGTCCTCCCTGTCCTCTGTCTCCTCGCTGGGGAGAGATGGGGCAATTGCTTCGAATGCAGCTAGAGTGACTCAGAGCAATGAAGCCTCCTGATCCAGATGCACCTCTCTTGCTCCACTGCCCTCAGAGTGACTGGAGAGATAACCCTTCTAGCATGGAAGTGATACAAGGGCTATTAGTTTAGATTCTTAATGTACATCTTTGCTCTCTTCCCCCCTCACCCAAATACTAGGAAATTCAGAAAAGAATTTTTACCTCTTTGAATTACAAAAGATGAAAAGGATAATATTCCTCTTTGCAGCCATGAAAAAGATAATGTCACATGAATTTGCATTCTTTGTCATGGTCTACTATGTAATTTGATGATGTAAGTACCTGGAAATGCCATTAGCATCATTGTACATCAAAGTCCTTTACAAAAGATGTTAGCTCATTATTGCCATGGGGATACAGAGACTAAAGGGACTCATTTGGAATTACTCAGAAAGGAGTAGGAAATTCAGGTAAAACCCTTTTACAATCCTCTGCCCATGTGGTGACACCATCAGGATTTTTTTTCTTTGGTACATAACCAACATGTTGTTCCAATGCAGCTGTTCAGTACATCTGTATTCAACTGCAGTTACAATGGCAAAATGAGATATTGTATATAGACTCTGCATGATAATGTAGCCACTGCCTCAGCTGAGCACAAGACTGGTAAAAAGATGTGACCTTAAGAAAAGCTTGAATTTAGCAGTAAACTGACTCAGTGCCTATGGATGAATTGTGAATTGCTCTATAGCTTGGCTCTAGATTTTAATTCTCACTGTCGCTCACTTCCTATGCAAAATATCTTAGCTGAATTGCCCTTGCTAAATCAGAGGAAATCTAACATAAACATCTGCATCGTCATATTAGTTAAGCCAAATTTTCTTTTGTCCAGTGTAATTTGTCTGTCAATGGCCAAAGCAAGAGCATAAAAAATGGGGAACTATCTAGTGATCCCTTGATATCCTTTCCCATTCAGGCAATCATTGGATTAGGAAATCCTGGCATGGACCACACAGATCATTGTGTTCAAAAGCCTTTTATAGTCCCGTTCCAAGTCACTGTGTTTAATCCCTTTTTCAGATCCATTTATATATTTGGCCTGCACAAAATCCCGTGTAATGTTAAGGTACAAGAGCAAGGCTTTGTTGTGACTTTCAGTTTTTGGCAGGGGCAAAACATTTGTGTAGCTCATTTATCACAGCATATTGTATTTTCTGTGGTCTGTGAAGCTGCTACTGGAACCAAGCTGTGACAGCTATTGAATGCCTAGTTTGGAGGCAAAGATGTTAGCAAAGCTATTAGAAGAATTCTATTATAGCCTGGGGAACAAACAGAATAACCCAAATTTTCTATTAGATTCTTCAAAGTGACAGTAGTTACATAGTGATATATGGTTGTTTTAGACTGCTGTTTATCATCCTTAATATACAATTTAATACAAATTTTAGAGAAGAAAATATTTTTGTCCCTTGACAAAGAAGGCCATTTCCCAGTCAGAAAGTATGTTTAGAACCATGAATGAGTATTAGAACCATCTCTAACAGAGCAAGTCTCAACAATTTGTGTCTGGCTCTGGGGAAGATTTCTACTTTTTTGTCACTAGACTTTTCTTACATGCTGTGTCCTACTCTCCTTTCCTCCTCTGCTTAGCTCTAGTGTTATCCTTCTTAGTTTAGTTGTCCTGAGCATCACTGATATTTTATTTTAAACAGCAAAAGAAAGGTCAGTGCTCACTATTAATCGGTTTGTAAATATATTTTCCAGTATTATCAGATGTGTGGTCGCAGCATTGCAACATTTCATTCAGGAAACTTACAAGAATGTGGCAAAGATTTCCTCTTGCCCTTACAGTTTTGAATCATGAAGCTTTTTAAGTGGGATTTCTTAAAACCATGTTATGATCTTATGAATTTCAGTTCTGTTTTAAAAATGAACTTGGTCATTCAAGAGTCTAATATAAAAAAAAAACCAGTAGGACTTCACCTCCCAAAATATT
>VXBI01010781.1:0-28260 GCA_013397375.1 Toxostoma redivivum
TGTCTCTTAAACCGAGACATCCTTTAAGCCAACAACAGTGCTCAAAAAAGCACAGAAATCAAATCTCTAAAACCTGATGTTTAATAATTAAGTTACATAAATTGAACATAATTAAGTTATATCAGTTTGGCATGTGCAATGTGCATTTGAAAGATGAGGTCGGCAATAAAAAGCAAAACAGAATAGATTATAAGAAATTTCTGTGCAATATTCCACTTACATTAAATGTACCAAGATATTCAGACTCTAAAACAGCCTTAAAAGTAGGTCCAGGAAGCTAGTTTATATTTAAAATTAATAGATAAAATTAAAAAGTGAAATATGAAAAATTAAAACATCTCACCATTATTGCCAGTTTGATAAAATGGAATAGGAAGAGGGACAAATGAAACAATTTCACTCTCAAATTTGCTTGCAGTTTTTGATGTGACCCTAAGCCATAATTCTCAAATCATCCCAGAAGAAAAACTACCCATTCTTGATAGTCTCTAAATATCAGTTTTCTTAATAAAAGCATTTTTGCTGTTATTACTAGATCTCGTAGAGAATTGTTCACAGAAATTTGGACCCAGCAGACCAAATCATAGTATTTTATATACTTGAAAAGACACATACAGTGTCCAAAATGTCTCATCCATAAAAGCACTTGAGACAAATCTGCAGTCCAATATGAAGTGCCAAAAAGAAAAAAAAACCACCAACAAACAAAATAAAAGTAATCCAAACCCCAAACAAATACCCCCCTCCAAATAAAAGGGATACAAGTAATTATAAAAAATCATCTAGTCTATCCATTGTCCACAAAGGAATCAAGGTTTATGGTTTTCCTGAGAAAAATCCAGCAGATGAGAAAGAAATCCAACAATCATGACTCCATGATATCCCAATCTACTTCACAATTTGAAAGAATTATTTCTGTTAGAAGTATTTTCCCAACTTTCATCTACCTTACTAGAGCAGTTTAGAGTTCTTTACCACTTCTCCTACCCACCCTGTACACAAAGAACTTTTTAATTTTTTTCAGTAGACTTTTGAGTGTTTGAATATTATTTTTAAAATCCCCTCTCTCATCTTGTCTTCTTTAGATTAACCAGCCCAGATACTTCAGTTCTCTTCAGACACCAAGTTATCTAAGGCTGATCACCCTCACTGCTCTCCTCTGTACTCCCACTGCTTCACCACCTCCCAGAGGATGCCCAGGAAAAAACACCACGCTTCAGTTTAGGCCTTAGGGACTATTTCACAAGGCTTCTTGTGTGCACTCTGACATCCTTTTCACAAGTTTAACCCTTCAGCCTTGGTGGACTATGGACTAAACATTAACATCAGATCTTTTTCTACAGAACTGCCCACTAGCCAGTTATTACTGAATAGTTATAGTGAATAGTGAATACAGAGTAGTTACACTACTCTGTGTTCATGCATTTTATGCTCCTTATTACTCTAAAGCCTAGGAACTGATGCTTTTCTTTACATGGTGTCATCCCACTTTCCTCCCAAACCACTTCTCCAACCTGCTAAGATAATGCTCAGTTCTCACTGTCTCCTTCAACATATTTGCAGTCCCTCCCAAGTGCACATCATTTGTGAACTTACTAACTGTAACAGAATGAAAAGCACTATTGAATGTGCTGAGTATTATTGGTCCAGAACTATCTCCCTCCCTCCAAGAGTGACTCAATGGGTACAGCAAGCAGCCTGATTTTACACTCTTCACACTGGAGACTCAGCTCTTTTCTGGGTACAACTACTACTTCAGGAATCTTCTGCTTTATTTCCAAAAATAGATCTTTGGCAGGCACTCAAACTGCCCACAAAATGATACCCAGATACTATTAAACATGTTACTGAAATTTATATTAGCAGAGACAAATGGAGCAATCTACTATCTCCTCACCAGAGAACCTCTGTCTCAAGCTTTATCTGAGAATGTACATTTATGTATGAGCAGATGTATCTTCACACACAAGGCAGTTAAAATGAACACACTAGTAACAAACTCAAGTGCTGAACATTTTGATAGGCACCAAAAAAACCAGTGTTTTAGTCTTTCTATAACCAGAAAAATCACGGGTTCTGAATACAATTGCACTGTGTTCATTGTATGTTAATTAATTTTTCTATTCCTGATAAAAATGATGCCAGACTTGGCTTTGGCTTCTCTATACCTCAGGTGAATCCAGGCATTTGATTATGTCCACAGAAAGGAAGTACTTTGACAGGCTTCATCAAGGAGATGTTAAAAACATACTATATATGCATCCATCCTTACTACAGCTCTTGTTTTGATATTATCTGACTTCAGAGTAATTGAGAAAAAGGCATCACTTCTTCTTCAGAAGATAAAGTGTATTGACTAATGACAATGCTTTACTGAGATTTTTTTTAATGAAGTCTGCTAAAGCACATGTTCAGTGACCACCTATGGCAGAACCAAACACAGAACTTGAAATACCAGCTGCTGTTAAGGAGGTTATAAAGGAAATAAGTAATTTTATTTGTCCTGAAATTCAAAAACTAATAACTAGATTTTTTTAAACTCAGGAATACATCTATCTCATCAGGATTACTATATATGCCACATATTTTTTAGCACGGTGTCAGTTAAAGACATCTGCTAAAACAAAATGGCAATAAAAAATTAGGTGGACATCTATTTGCCTGCCTTAGAAACCCAATACAGTATTGTGGAAATTTGCTCTCAATAAATGATCATCAATTAATCTTATTAAATTTTCAGTAATAAGCTTCTACTGATTTTAAAGTTAAGAATATAACTGGAAAAAACTACATGCAGAATGCCTTCCAAAAGTGTAGCACAAGGAATATGTTTTGCTTCCCAGTTAATCTCTGCAAAATGATGTACTGAGATAAGAAAGTCCTTGCTCAGCTCACAACAATGTAAGCATTGCAGTAAAAACTGCAGTAACTGTGGAAAAAGCTGGGCCTCCGGATGCACTGGGAGCTCCTCATCTTAAGGAGGATTTCACACATTCTAAGCTTCTTCAAGCGAAGAGGAAATCAATGTTTACCACCCAGAGCAACACATGGAATTCGTTCTCATCCAAGCTCTGAAAAGTAATTTATTTTCTATCCCTGAAAAAGCTCTACATCTCAGAAAGTTAGAATACACTGAGTGAAGTCTCTACAAATAATCTTTAATCCTCCATTTCAAAGCCTTCACTCTACCTCCACAAGCTACATTTGGGTGAATAATAACTTTTCTAAAAGAGAATTGCCTACTCTAAAAGCTTGTTTTTAACCAACTAATAAAAAATGAATCATTAATAAGGGGCCTTTGCTTCCAAGGGCAAATACATTGGAAATGCTACTTCCCCCGAAGCACTCACTAGAAATTAATTGTTTCACAATTTATAATCAAAGTACTGAATAAGATAAAAGTCACAAGCTAAATTTCTTGTCAATGATAATCAAAATATTGGAAAGATATGTAACGTCAGCTATCACAAATATTAGAGAGAAACTTACATGTTAATAAAGCTGACATTGCAAATCTCTTTCCATTTAGACCTCTATCTATGTTATATTGCTGTTGTCATTTATGAACTTGTGATCCATTACAAATTTACAAGTCAACAGAGCGTGCCAGCTGAATTTAGATACAAATGACAGAGATCACAAACATCTACTGACCTTTCTGCCAGAGGGCAGGATCAGGAGGAGGGGGAGGGATTCTGCTTCTCCATTTTAACTGCATGCCATAAAAGCAGAGGTTGAAAAACAATTCCTTTACTTTCCTAACTAATAAAATACTTAAATTCTGAAAGACTCTTTCCAGTACTACTGATAAACATTCCAGGATTAAACAAACATCAGGTTCATACACCTGAGGAGTCACTGAAAGCTATTCTCTCTCCATTACCAGCACAGTCTTTGCTCCTCTGCTTACACACAATACACATGAAACACACATGAAGGATGATGTTTGAGGATTGTCTATATTTGAAGCTGATTCGTTATAAACAAAATGTTACCAATACTAACGCACCATCTGACAAACCACAGGCTTGCAGGCTGGCTGGATAAACTTGTTTAGAAACTCAGCCCATGTCCTGTGAGATCACCCCACTTCCTCAGCCATTCGCTGCCATTACCAGGGCAAGGAACGCGTGAGCCGACAGCCTGAGAGCTTCGGCCGCGCCAAGAGCACAGAGCTGCTGCTCTTCAGTGGAACTTTCTGCACAATCTTCACATCATTATCTACATTTAAAATCTCTTCTGCAGAACGCTTGCAAATTTTTAGCCTGCTTCTTAAAATTCAAATGGGAATCCTACAGCTTGACAAGCTTTAACCTCTTCATCTCTTGAATGCAGAGTTCTGGATATAGAAATAAATACTCAAAAAAATTCTCCATGTCTGTTTTAATGGACTAGATCACAGTTCCTTTGAAAAATACTGGTGTTCAATTTAGCATGATCAGATTTTTATTTTTAAATCGTTAGATTTACATTTCCAAATCATCTCAAGAGGGAACAAAATAGCATGGCAGTATTATTGGGGAATGCTATATTATTAAAGCTATAAATCCCTCCAAAATGAAGATAAGTCATCTTACGTTTTTTTTCAGTGTTGAGAAGAGTAAAAATGGTTTCCCAAAATTTCAGTAGACAATTTAACTCCTTATTCAACTAACATGTTTTGGTTTTAACACTTTATTCAATTAAAGCAAGTGTTTTGTTGCCTTCCTTGTTTCTCAAGAATGATGGGTTTCTCCAAAGACATACAGGTTTGTAAAGCCCACGCTCAAAGCAGTCAAATTCATGCCTTAAAATCAACATGTGCTCAAGGTACCCAAACTTTAACTGGAGTTATCTGCTGTCTGAAACACCCAATTAGCAAGTCTGCTTTCCTGAATCACTGTTGAAGTGACCCAACAATTAAAAGGTGCTCATATACCACACCAGAAAATGAGTTTACAATTTAACTAACATTACTAATTACTAAATTAGGAGTTAAATTGTCCACAGATGAGTATAGATTGAGGGCATTTTTCTGTTTGGAGTTTTGTTTGGTTTGTTAACTGCACTAAAAAGGAAGTCTTTCTACTACTGAGTTAATTTAGGGCATAATTTTCAGAGACATGCATCCACAGCATGTGCACATTACAGCACCTAATTAAAACACAATCAATCAACTGCTGCTCTTGCTCAGAAAAGTTACAGCAAAATTCTGAACTCTTAATTTCCATCAGGAAAGAAAGTACATTATGCCTGCCCTTCCTCCACACCCCCAGTTCCTTCAAGGCAGTCTTTCAGTCTTCTCTTCCTCCAACTGCACATGAAAATTACTCCTTTCCCTTTCTTTTTACATATATACCTTTCCATATAAAAACCCCTTACTCTCCCTATATATATCTTTTATATATAGTCTTCCACCTGTAACTTAGTTTTCTCACATGCCTAGGCTTTACCATTGGTTTCATTTAAATTCCACAGCCTGAGAAGAGTATATGTGTTAGCAAGACACGCAACCATTTGTTTCAACCTTGCCTGAGAACTCGAGGCAGCAGAGTGCCCCTGCCCTAGAGAAACTCCACTGCACACAGAGCCACCAGCAAGCAGGTCACACACCACACAGGAACAGGTCACAGCCTCAATCAAGTCGTGACAAATGCCTCCATCCCACCAAAGGGAAGAGAACAAAATATTTACGTTAGCTCTCTTCTCTTGGAAGAGATCTATAGTACACACACTATTTTTTCTATCTGTTAAATGGACACTCATTTGCAAAGTGAACACTTCAACAAAACGCTTCAGTATGTGCCAAGGTTAAACTCTGTTGTGTGACCACTTCAACAGGATTTGCAAGCTTGTCTGTGCCTCCAGTGATAAGCTCCAAACACATCTTAACCTTCCTTTCAGGACTGCTTTCAGTGTTTACATGCTGCTTCTGTGACTGCTAGTGCAGATCCCCTGTCTCACACCTCTGTTAGGCATCTTTTCCTTTTCCCTTTACTATGTGTCCTTTTTTTTATTGCTTTAGTCATGGTCTTCCTTCCTCAGGTTTCTCACCTCCAAAAGTAGCCTGAACCTTTATTTTCTCCTAACCTCCCCACCCTTCCAGAAACGGAGAGAGCAGAGAAATAGAAGCAATAAAGTATCACAATTTAGCACTAGTACACGGGCTTAAGAGTCAGACTTCCAATGCAAAGATGAAGAAAAAAATCCTTTTTTTTAGTCACTTTTTCATCTAGTAGGCAAAAATACCAATACAGGAGAAGTTCAAAAGGACGGAGAAGACAAAGACCAATTTCAAAAGGCAGCAAATATCTGTAACCCTGTCTCAAGTACTGTCATAAGGGATTTTGCAGCATGAGGAAAAAACATACACACATCTGCTAACTTTATATTTGAGAAACTAGGAAGCAGATTTGTTTCCATTTCATCTTCACATGACTTGGGTGCTCAGTAGGCATCTGTGTGTGTTTCAGGACAGATTTACAAATGAGCAATATTTTGACCTTGGTAGCACCTATGCAGAGCCCAAGCAAAAACTACACTATTTACTCCCGTGTTTGAGAGCACTTGATTTGCTGTCATCACAAGCCTCCCACTCCATACTTTCATTCTCTCCTCGACAGAGACTATACACTGATTGCTCAAGCAAGGAGATGGGAGGTAAGCCTGGTTTTGGGATGGATATGAAGTACAAAAGCAGCAAAAGATATGAGCAAATCAGCTAGGAAAGCTTACTGAAACAGAGTTGCAGAGAGAAAGAATTAGGCAGCTGAAAGAGCTCAGAAATTGTGGGAGCAGAGAACAGAGGACTCCAGTCTAGACTGTCAAACTTGGGCTCAGGAAAAACCACTGCCAGACATTTTTCCCAACCTCATCTCTTGGTTTTTAGAGCAAACCTGTTGTAAGATAAAATTCTGTTTCATATTCTGGCCTCCACGTTTTCCTTCCATGGGGTTGGAGGGTGGGAGTCTGGACACATGCATAGAGTAACGTTGCAGAAGGCAAATAAAGCTCTAAGATGCCAGGGACTGGACAACTCCCTGTGCTGCTGCTCTGGCTGCAATTGTATGGACAGCAGCCTAGGTGCTGTGACCTGCTCATGTCTGACATTAAATCACTTACAAGAATTTGGAGAGGAAAGAAACTCTATACCCTGCCACTGCCTCACAGTCCAGTAACGATGCCAGGAGGTGTTTTTGCCATTCTCTATAATGAGATATACAGTCTAATTCCTAGAACAACCTAGGAATTTTGGCTAATAAATGCTATGCAAATATATCAGCCTAACACTCTAGTGATATCCTCAAACTTTCCAGCTCTGCTTCACAGCACATTTTAGTTGCAATTGCTGATCTTTTATTATAGGTTATCAATTCATACTACATTGATAAGAAGCATATCATCACCCACAATATGTGGAGTTCATTTTCTAAGACTATTTCTGAGTTTAACACAGTTGTTGCTGCTATGGAGGAACATACTCAATGACCCAGCAGTCCCTCCTATCTGTATACTCATGTGCTCATATACAATAGGAATGATAATGCTGTGCTAGTTGAGAGTCCCTTGCTAACACTTACTGCGATGTCAACTCTCCTTTTTCAGAGCATGTGCTATTTGGAGGTGTTAAAACAATGCAATTCAAGTGCTAGTATGCATTTAATAAGATAAAAACAAGCAATGAACATTACCCCTCTGTATGCATCACTGGAGTTTTCAAAGGCTTTTCATTATCCAGCATATTTCATTTATTTTTACCTAGATAGTTTTGGAATTGCCTTTCAAATCACATCCTCCTTTATTAGAAATATTCAAAAGCAATCCTTCAGATTTCTTTTAAAGGCTTTAGAGCACTGAGACACATGGATGCAATCAGCTTGGTGATGGGCATGAATCCCAGAAAGCTACACTCCTGGGGCATTCTCACCAGTTTTACTTGGAGTTCACACAGGCAGTATCTGGCTGTTAAGTGAGATCTTCCAGCCACATCTGTGTACACTGCAGGGAAGGCTGGTACTTCTGTTAGCAGATGGCAGCTGACCACTTCCCTATGTTGTCCAAACGGGAACTGAATATCCACAACAATGACTGAAATTGGAACAATTTTACTGGGAGCATTGGAGAATTATGTTAAGAAATACCTACAGAAATTACATTTAATTTCCTATTCACGTCTCTTCCCAGTTTTCACTTAAACATGGTGAATAGCTTTTAACAGGCCATGGATCATTATGCTGCACATAATGGACCTTTGAAGAAGAGTGCTGGATTATTCCTCCTCTCTCCTCTACTTTTGGCACTTCTTTAACAGAGCTTTGGCTGAGAGGGTCTTACACTCTTCCCCTGGGAATGGAACTGGGTTTTGTACAGTTTGTTTTCTGAGAAGGCCCCAGGACCACTCCTTTCTGCAGGCAACTAGAAGACATCTCTGTCCTTCCACATCAATGGCAGGTAAAGTCTTTGGCTGAGATCAGTAACTCAGGAGAAAGCCTGGGCTTCTTTGCAAAAACACAGGACTCGCATAAGGAGAGCATAGCCAACCCCTTTCCAGGACAGAAGCTGCATTAGCTGGTATTTCTTTCCAAAGGCTTCAAAGGAACCTGACCCATGTAAAGAGTCAAGGCCAATCCTTTGTCAGGAAAAGAGAAGAACATGCTGTCAAGTTATAATTAATAACATTTGTTGCAACTTACTAACATTTATTAAGCACAGGAAAACTGTAACATCCTATGGGGTTTAGGCAGCTAGAATGGGTTTAGATTTTCTTGGGGGTGGTTTTTAATTGCCTTTAATTTTTAAACTGAAAGGTGGAACAGCAGAGATGAGGAATATACATGGACAGAAGTTGTCCTAAGGACAGAAAGAGGTTTTGAGAATGAGTTCCCTAACCTCACTGTGCTGCTCAAATCACAGCCACCTCACTGGAGATATGAACATTTCTGTACTCTGCTTGTGGTCAAGCACCAAATCCACTGGCTCTACAAGGTCTGCACAAGGAAAAGGAACAAGGTGGTAGTAACAGCCATTTGCATGGCAATGCTTGGTTAGCATGGAAATGTAAAATAAAAATAAAACAAAACCAAGAAATACAACCACCAAATCACAGACTAATAAACTGTGTCTAAACTTCATCAATCTACTCAAAGTATAAATGAAACACTTGAGATCTCTCCAGGTGGAAATCAGTTTAGTTAGTCCACTGAAGGGGGGCAAGGGAGGAATCAGTACTGCAAGCATACAGGCACCCTAAATGGTTCCATTAATTCATTTGCTGACTCAATATGCAGTGGGCTAAACAAGCTTTTCCCCAAAGTCATGAGATTTCAGATAAAAAGAGGCAAAATTAAAAGAGGCAGCCATGAGTAACGTAAAAAAACATAGAAGCAGACAAATGAAGACAGAAAAATATTTACTGTTTTTAAGGTAAAGATATGAGATGGCAAGATAATAACCTGTCAATCAATACCTGCTATGTGTTTTTGGAGAGGTAGTAAAATATACTATTCAAGATGTTAGCAAGAACGTAACTCTGGAGAGAACTGGGTCTTGCTACGATGAAAAGCTTCCAGAGTTAGAAGAAAGAGAATATGGCATACTCTTCAAAGCAGGAGTGCAAACACCCACTTCTGGATAAATATTCAGAAATAAAAAAAATAAGTCTTCATAAATATTCAGTAGAGACAATCTCACACTCCACAAGGACTCAGGAGAGAGTAGTTGACCAGACATGTCTTCAGCATCTCTTATATCTGGCATTAAATTAGTCTGTAAAAATCTAATCAGAGCTGAAGTAGGGACATTATGGAATAATTTCAGCACCAATACAAAAGAAGCCTCCCTGGAATTGTAAGAGATCATTTTAGCTGAACTGCAGGCTGGATGGCTCTAAAACACATTCTCAGTTTATCTACAGAAGAGATGCAAGAGGGACAGGAGCCTAAAGAAAGCAAACAAAGGTAGCAAACGAACAGTACTTCGGGACTAAAATTCAGCTTACTTGCTCATAAAGCCCTGTTGTAGGTGGCAGTGCTAACAAGATGGATGAGTAATACCATGTGACTGGTAACTGGTAAGCAGATCTGGGAAAGGATAGTTCAGCAGTTAGGCCACTCTCAGGAGCATGAAAAACTTTGATTTCAGACCTTGTTCTCCATATATTACCCAAGAGGCACTGGACAAGTTACATGTTACCAATTTAAACAGCATTCAGTGCCAGATACTCAATCTGATTATGAACTTTGTCCGTTTAATCATTAGGTTATGACTGAGTTTTTCTTTAATCCTATCATCAAGAGCCTTTCAAACCCCACTTTTCATATTCATTTATACCCCATATCCCTCCAAAGCACCTGGGCATTGCTTTAGAGATTCTAATGTAGCATTAATAATTGTTCCACAGAAACTACAGACGTGACTAGCTCGTTTGTTCCTTGGTGGCATCTACCTTCTTCTAGAGGGGGAATAGATCTAGATTTGAGCTCTAATAAAGCATAACAAAACTGAAAAGAAGAACAGTTTCTCAGAGATCCACCTCAGCCTTAGGCTGGCAGAGGAACATAGGACAAAGGATCCCTAGAGGTGCATGCACTGCTCAAGTCTGAGCTGTAAACAGCAGGCTCCAGCTATGAGTTTGTGTGGCTGCAGACAAAGCCCCTTTAAAGCAATGCAGATTCTTAGGGCAAAAGGGCTCCTAATACCTTTCACAACATTATACACTGATCCTGCCCAGTTGACCTGAAGCTCTCTGATCAGTAACATTCAGCATTGCTCCAGCTCGAGTACTTTTCATGCCTCTTCTTGCTTGTCTGCCCTAAGACCTTGATTTCCCAGTTCAAGCAAAACCCTATCTACAACTCTAAAGCCTTGCAAGTAAACTCACACATCCTGTGCTTCTGCACACAACAGCTGCAGATTTATAAGCTAATTCTCCTGCTAAAAGCATGCAAGATTGGCTCTGTGCTTTGTGGAATCAGCCTTATGGATCACACCATAAAGACAGCTAAGCAACTCCCAGCTGACTTCATGTTCTTTCCTGGCTGCTACTGAATGGGAAGCAAGGATTGTCCAGGTCCCATTTGTTTATGCAGTTTTCATTCACTCTTGGACAGAACACTTTGATGCCCATGCTTTCTCTATGCTTGCCCTCCTGCCTTTATATTTTTTTCCTACATAGCACAAATTTTTAAAGTTAGAATTATCTGACTGCCTACATCACTTGAGTATCTTTATGATTTTTTTTATTAAATATATTTTTATTTAGATATATTTTAGTTTTTTATCATCTCAACTGTTTAAATAAACTCTATTGGGAATTAGTGACACCAGAGGTTAAACACAGAAAATAAGGGGGTTTTGTTTAGGCTTTTTTGTTTGCAGATGTAGTATGGAGTATCAATTTTATTTGGCACAAAAGCTACTCTAAGACATCAGAAGATAAAATTTAGCTCCTTATGCCAATTTTATCCAAGATGAAAAGTCAAAGCTTTTCCATCAATTCAAAGAAAAATTAATTTAATCTGAGCATAACTAGATGAAGTGCTTTGCACTACCACATTACAATTGCTACATGTGATGTGATACCAAAAAATACCAGTGTCATAAATTCCTTTGTAGAAAAGGAACAAAACCAAGAATAACCCTGGCTACAAAGGAATTACCTCATTACACATCATATAAGTCAGTAGAAACAGAAAAGAAAACCTTGCAAAAGAGGTTTATCATTACCTCCCACAGAACACTGATTTTATTAAGAAATGTTTGTATATGTTCTTTTAACAACTTCAATCGGCCTTCTGTTTTCTATAGGTTCAGAGATACTCACAGCAGAGTCACCGAGACAGACTCTATGAAGTTCCGTAACAGAAGCACTTGTGTGAGGAAAAAGTAATTCCCACACGTTACCAGGGGAGATATTCAAACTTCTGCAATTTGGTATCTAGTTGTTTTGTATTGTGACCAGATAGAACTAAAAGGTTTTGGGTGGCAGGTGGAATTAGAAAATGAAGGTGTGAATGATTCACACAGAGATGTTTGGTCCGTTAACAATTCATTATCAAGGGCTGTCAACACAAGGGTGACTTTACTTCGAGATACAATCAAAGACCAACCACCACTCATTAACTTTTAAAGATTATGAGCAAGCTGGATGCAAAACATGTGACAACTACATAGCAATTGTGAACCCTGATTTTCCCAGTCTAAAAAAATCTAAAACACTGTGGATTTATTTGTTTACAAGGTTTTGAAAAAATCCATTTTATACATCTCAGCAGGAAGATCACAGGCTCCCCCTCCACCTGCCTCAGCTGCCTGGAGTGGAGCCTTCACAGCTGTAGCACTACATTAGGTCAAGACCCTGGAGTAGGGACAGGAGGAGCTCTGCTCCCACTCCACCCTCCTGCCAACACAAGAATACTCACAGCTACCTGCTGTGACGCTGAGCACAAAGCACAGCACAACCAAATCACAGATCCTGTTATGCTGCAGTTTCTGTCGGGATGAAAATACTTAGTTTCACTGCTACAAGTGCAACTGTACCCACACTTTTCGTTGGCAGCACAGTAATACTACAGAAGTGCTCCTGAGAAGAAATTACTTCTGACCCAGTGATTTGCACTGTGTGCAGTACCTAAGATGTAGTCACAGAAAAAATAAAAGCCAGTGCACCAACGCAGCTGTTCTGTGAGAAATTATAGCAGTGTATGAACATGTTACTAAGCAGTATCATAATATGGAACAGAGCAAGTGGCTAAAGGTTTAACCAAAGCAGTTTTAGAACAAGTGCAACACTTCATATTCTTTTAATGTCATCTAGGTATATACAGAAATTCTAACATGTATCAGTGGACCAAAACAACAGCCATCTTAGAATACAAAAATATTGGCCGGCATAACTAAGTGCATGATTTTTGTTTTTCAAGTACTGTAGGAAAAGAATAATAAAAGGAAGATGAGAAAGATGAGAAGGTAGCATAGATTCTATACAAACAAACCTCTCCACTCTTTGTACAGAGATTTCAGTAGAAAAATATTTTTTAAATATTTAAGTAACCAGATGATAAAACTGTGACCAAAAAGCAGCACTGAGTTCACAAGCATTAAATGTCACAAAGCCCACTTTCTTTTGGTAAAATTACTGCACTAAGTGAATGACAGGGATCGGATAGATGCAGTTTTCAAGAACTGCAGGTCAAACACATCTAATACTCTGAATTACATCTTTTTGTCCCTTATCCCTCACAGATTACATTCTCGTTTGTCTATCTTGTGTCAGAACACATCTTTTCAGCAAAAATAGCAGAGACCAACACTGAAAATCACATGAGAATATGGGTGCTGCACTCAACTGGCTGGCATTTAGACTTACAAGTACTTTCCCCAGAGGGGCATATCTAATTTCTGTCCTATGGAACACTGCTGTCTTTCACATGAAAGCAATACTCTGAGAGGCAACACACAGCTGTTTCAATACTATTTAATTTACCTGAGAGATGAAGAGCTTAAAAATCTGAATCAAAGACAGGGCCAGGACTGCAAAACATGATAGATGTAAAATAAATTTAAGGTTGTGCACTAGAAGTTTTTCTTCTTGTGAAATGGATTATTAAGAATACAATGGGACTGTCAGCAACATATTCATCTAGTATGTGCCCTTTTTAAAACATTCTCTTTTCAGTGTTTTTGCTCTATCTTTTGAGCATGCCCTTTCGAGGAAAACATCAGAGCTGACAAAGCTGAGTTGTCATCTACAAATACTGCGAAGAGTCTAAATCCTTCTCACTTCTCTTGTGAAATCTATAGAAAACCCTTACACATAGTGTATGATAGATATTTTTATATGAGCATATTTTAGCACTCACAAAGGCAAGCTCATACACAAGTCCAGCAGAGAGAAGGCAGATGCTGTTAAAACCTTCAGACAGAGCCCTGATGACATGCCTCAGCTCTGACCTGCAGTCCAGACAGCTACTGCAGTTCTGATCCCTTGTGTTAAATCTATCTCTGTGTCCGTTTCTCTTTCTCCTGGACCAGCAGAAGCTGTTGAAGGCCAATTCTAGTCCACTTCTCCACCACTCCTCTGCCATTGTACATCACACCTAATTTGCAAGCTCCCTAATTCTTTTATTCCTCTCCTGAGACTCATTTCAGCAGACTGATGTTGTGCTACACTATGTACTACCTAGCAACACAGAGTATGTTGTGAACCAAAAGCAATTAAGATCTCATCTAGAACTACCGATCTCATTTCAGCTAAAAAAAACCGCATTTCATATTGGATGCTGCACTTCTAACACATTAGTAAGAAAGCAGTTATGAGAAACTGAAAATTTGAGGGTGGGATCAAAGCATGCATTAACTGAACCTAAATTCAGAGCCTGAGTGTTGCATTTCTCCTGTTACTACAGGAACACAGTTTCAAGAAAACTGTGAAGAAATACTGTAGGTGTGAAGTTTTCAGACCTACATATTCTTAGTGCCACTAAATCCATGGCCAGCTGCAGTGATCTTGCAGTTTGATGTGAAATCTGTTGTTGGTTTTTTTTTTAGATGCCACAGATCATGCAGGCTTTGAGTAATGGATTCTTTTCATATCACTAGACCATTTTCTGCCCCAAACAAGCTGAAATGAGACAGTTAAAAACAATGAGCCATTCCAGCAGCTCTTCTGCAGGATCAAATATTGCATATGAAGACTGTATTACCCCTGGTTTCCACAAAGTAGCAGCCTGTCTGGTCTCACAAGAGACCTGAACTCTACCTGAATACTCACAATTCAAATATTTTATTTTTATTTTTTTTTTAAACACTGAAACATGGGAGTTTTTCTACAAACAAAATTTAAATTGACATCTGCTATCAGTGTGTCACTATGGTGGGTTGACCAGCCACAACTTTTACCCTTTAAGCTTGGAAATAGCCACTGAAAGTTTATGAGTATTTCAAAAGTATCATGAATAGTCATTAATGCAGAGATCCTTTTCTTCTGACTGTCATTAGAAATTCAAATTCCAACAACTGCCAACCTCCCTGCAGTCTCATCTTAAGGGAAAGCAGAGAGAGAACTGACTGCCCCCAAAGAGTTATTGAAACAGCTCACCTTTAAAAGGTTGTGACATGAAAGTGACAGAGACAGAATATTTTCTAATAAAAGGAACAGAAGGCTGAAATCATAAAATATACTCAGTGTTTGGCACAATCATTTCTGAGGTAGAGGAAAACAATAGGATTTTGATTGCTGTGTAACTCTGCTAGTCATGGAAGAAAAAGACAGGAAGCACATGCAAATAAAACACACGTTGTTTTAATTTTTAGCACCTAAATCAAGAATTGTGTTCATCAAAAAGGGCTGGTCCCAAAGCTTGAGAAGGAAGTTGTCACTAATCTCTTTGCAGTCTCAAGTATCCAAATTACTGACATGCTCTACTGCTCTTTTACACAAGAAGAGATTGTAACCACAAGAGGAGATACTTAGTACAAGAACCAATAATTTAACTAGCCTCAGGAGGACTTCTCATCATTTTATATAGAAGGTTATATGGCCCTGACTGATAAAAAACAAGGTACTAGACTTGCACATTATGACACAGGATGAAAATACAGGAAGCAAACTTATCCATATGCATTTTTAGGAAAGCTAGAAGACTCCAGGTTTCTTCTGAAGGCTGTTCACAGGCTTCCGATTCTAAAAATGCCAAGTCATTGACCAGTTTTATGATTTTTAATGGAAATATTACAGCTGAATTAAAACAAAATGCCTGTATCAAACATTAGAACTACTGAAGTGAAAGATCATGGTTACAGTAGGCCAGCATCACTGCTTTCAACACTCTCTAAGGCAGACAGGGAATTAATCTGGAAGGTTAAAGCCCACATTTTCAGCTTTTCAAGTTTAAAAAAAATCACTTGAGTTCTGGACACTCATCAGTACTCTACATCTGTGTGCTTGGTTAGAATCTCAAAATACTGCCAAATTCATCTACAGTCCAGATGTTTGACAGAGCTTGTCAGCATTTAGCAGCTAGAAGGTCCCATGGCTGAACCTTTACTATCAGCTATTAAAAATACTAGGCAGTGCCTAAGCTGTAATGTTTAAACTTCAGAAGAAAGAACTAAAACTGTTTTCCGTAAGTTTGGACTGAAAAAATGTCTGGTCTGGAAAAAGCCTTCCAGAATCCTGAGTACAGGCTCTTTACAAAGCGGTTTATTACTTACTTTTGACAGCTCAGGAGGCAATTTATGCAACCGAGGTGCAGAAACGAGCCGACAAAGTTGATTCTGACGCAAAAGAAATTAAAATGTAGAGACCTAAAGTCCTGATTGATATAGTGAATTGAAAACAGCAGCCAAGTTAGCTGACTCTGCGAGACACTCTGCTTAGACAACACTTCAAGTCATTTTAATAAACATTTTAAGGCATCACCACCACCAGTGAGCAGCAGGAGCCTTGCAAGTGATACGGAATCTGTTAAAACTCTATTTATATCCTACCTGCAGAGTGGGATATAATCACATTCTAGCTTTGTATTTGATGTTCATTACAGAGACAGCACTACGTGACCAAAGATAAAACTGACAGTGGACACCTGCATGCACCTGGAATCTTAGAAAAGGTAAATAAGATTTGTTCCCCTCAAAACCTTTGCTTTTATTTTAAACTGGGTTATTTAACTCTTGCTTCTGCAAGTGTCCAGATTCTATGCAATTTTGACAGAAATGTACCACCACTGTTGGTAAGGTTGATTTTCAGATTAGGGCACAACTTGGTTAGAAACTGAGCATACAATAACTGAACATTAAGAGATCCTATGCAATAGAGACTCACAGAACAGAGAAAATATGTATCCTGGAAAAAAAGATAACCATAAAGCTCTTAGGAACTTTGGCTTACAGCAAAAGACTGAAACCTCACATGTGTAGACTGTGACCTTTGAGCAACAGAAGACAATACCAAGACTTTTTCTGGTGTTATCAAGAACATCAAAAGTAAATCCCTCATGTCACCATTTAGTTAAAAAGTGGCATCATTATGATGCCAACATTCTATAACTTTACTACCTCAAACCACTTTTATAAACTTTGGTTAAAAATATTGGGAGCTGTTTATAAAGCACAATACTGGGTTGTAAATCTGCAGCTGTGCAACATCCCCATGTAGTCAATACAATGAGATGAAGAATCTTCTAGGAGATAATCAAGAACAGTTACATCAGGCTTTATTGCTTTATTGTCTTGCTTGGGAAAACTTTTCTCTTTCCTTCTATTGATTGTGCAGAGTTAAGGGAAATAAAGTAGTAAAAAGATGAAGAAAAAATTTGTTACTTAAAGACTGAAAAGTTTTATCTTAAAATTTCTTCCTTGCCAAATACCAAAACATTAGGACATGAATACACTGGTAGCAACACACATAAATTAGAGATGGCCACAGCTTGACAAGAAGTCTTTGTTTTACCATCTTGGCCTAATTTGTACATTTTTACCTACATCACAGGTGCTCAGAACACATGGACTTTTCCTGGCAGGGATGATAACCCTGCATTTTGGCAGACAATGCTGTCATGACAAGTCCCCAGAGAACAGCATGAGCACAGCACGTGGCAACATCCAGCAGATGTGAAAAGTCTGTATTGCCTGGCTTCTCGAGGTTCAGTGATTTGCTAGTTACAAACAAGCTGTGACATTCAAGATTAAAGTTTATCATTGCATCTGGTATTTTCTGATGGGAGAGAACTTGGAGGACCTCTTTGGTGAAAGGTCTTTCATGTCTGATTACTAAGATACTATTCCTTTTTGTGGTTTGGCTGCCAGGAGCAGTCACTTGAATTTGACTAGTGAACGAATGCTCAGAATTTGTAATTGGTGGATACCTATTTTTTGGGCTAATTTTAAAACTAATGAGCAATTCTCTGCATGGAAGTCAGGAGGAATATCAAGTGGCTGATTATAATGGTTTTTCCTTCTCATTTCTAACAGCTCTCCCAACAGTACAGTATCTCTAAAATGTCTTTCATAATGTCTTTCAGTCCATCTACTCCAAGGAAAAAAACCAATATTCACATGACCACAGACTGTGGATAAGCAAAGTAGGACACACTTCACAGCAGAATGCAAAGACAGAAGCAGAGTGATGTTTGCTAAAGCTTCACTATCAGTGTCTTCGCTATCAGCGAGGGAAAGAAGAATAGCAAGCAAGAAACAAATTACAAGTTATTAAAAAAGAAAAACCAACATAAAACCAGTCATGAACTTTTACTGTTGATTTCTAACAATACATCAAAGCAGATCTGTAAGCCTATCTGCAGTACAAAAGCCAGTCCCACCTACTGTGCTAGCTATTGGTACAACTCTAGTCTTCAGTACAACTGCAGAAAGTGTTGTTAGAGGTATTCACATGCACACAATCACTAGAACTCATCTATATAAACAGTTTTTAATAGATCCCTGTCAGGTGACTGCAGCCTTGTCCCTGTGGAAAGCTGGGACACAGGAAGCTAATCTGCTCTAGTTCAGCTCACAGGAGCTTTTGCATCAAGGGAATTTTTTAAAGGGATGCAAATTAAAATTTATGACTACTCATCATTGAATTAGACTTCTGCACCAATATGGGCCAGAAACTCCAAGATACCCAAAAAGCTATTTAGCAAAAGCATCAAAATCACATATTCTTGACTTTGAGGAACAGGACTTACTTCTACAAAAGTAAAAAGAAAAAATAGAAAAGAAAAAACCAAAACTACTTCACGAACAGTCTACACTAAAAATCTGCAACACAAAAAATGCAGTAGGTTTGATTACAGTGTGTGTTCTGTGGGATTTAAGTGTCACCTGAAGCTCTCCAGTACTTCATGCACAAGCCAGAAGCCACCTGAATACGATGTCGCCTGTGAACTATCTTTACTTGTGGGTAAGAACTGCAAACAGGTGTGAGGCAGAATACTGCCTCCAATGTATAGATTTTTTTTAACATGAGCCTTACAGCTCTTAGCAACAATGATCTGTTTGCCTCATGAACACAGATAATTCTATAAAAGAAACAGAGCTGCAGATTAAGGGAGAAGAAAAGATTGCAAACTTTCCTTTGAAATCTGTCCCTAATTTGCTTGCTTATGGAGGACGAAAAATTAAAATTCAGCACATTAAGTCAAAATCAAATTCTACAGGTTACTTTTTCTAGAGCATTTTGACCTTGAAACATTTAGTGTTGAACAATTTGTTTTCTTTCTCTCTCTCTGCACCCTCCCCAGCGTTCAACAGTACCACCTCTCATTATGCTGTATCCTTTAACTTCTGTATTCAGATCTCTTTCAGCTTTTGGTAGTCTCCCTCTTTGTGTCATGGCAACAAGCCTGAGATGCAGGCTCCAGTCAGTTACAATTGCTCAAGTCAATTCAATCATCTGGCCCTCCACAGAGCTGGAAAGTCACCGTTGGATCCCTTAGTCAATATACATAAAGTTGTGCCATGAGGTAACTAGGTCTTGAGAGCAGATGCATCCTGAGTGATGCTCAAGCATCAGAAGCCACAGGATCTCAGGTTAATGGAATCTCTGTTTTCACACACGCTGTGTCTTTATCGCATTCCTCCTTCATCTTCCTATTAATATGCAATAGCAAACAGGGCCTATTGTAATTCGTAAAGTAAGTCAATCTTCAAATTCTTGATTCATTTGTGTAGACTTCACGGGTTTCAACCCCTGTCTCTGCAGGGAACTAAAGACCTTCACTCAATTCTGTATTATTAAACACAAATATTAAAATGCTGCCATTTGGTCTGAAAGTGAGAATAGCACAGAAACTCAGTTATTTGTGTTGCTGCATAACAAAGAGCTGTCTTAACAGGTAGACACGAGAGACTTAGTCAAAGACTCTGCAGAAATCTAAATTTTCCACTTCCTTCTTTATGGATTTAAACACTTTGGAAAATGGTTTGTTTCATGCTGTAATACATCTCCATGTCTCAGATGGAAGATTTCAGGTTAGACAAGCAAGATGATTGCCTCAAGCATCTGCCAAGACTTCTGTATACCCAGGCCTCCCATAGTTCTCCAAATACCCATGCCAAGCAGCCAACTTCACAGCTGCTGGTTTTTGAGTAGGTCATTAAACTAGGAAATAGCTAGACAGACATTCAGTGACCAATTGCTTACAGGAAAACATTTTTGAAGAGCATTCTAACAAGGAATAGGACAAGTACTGTCCAGAGGCAAGTGAGTAAGAACAACAGCCTGAAGAAATCATGGGGACTAAGATGTGTCATAAGGACATACACATTGAGAAGAGAGAGACAATTCATATGACATCTCAAGATCAAATCAAAATAATATTTTCCATTTTTATAGCTGCCAGAACTAAACTAGAAGAATACAGAGAAAGGGGAACAGGGCAGAAACTAAAGCAAAAACCTCACCCATCCAATTTATGCAGATCATAAGTTTTCTTCTTTGGTCAAACTACTGTAACACATTCCAACAATATGGCTGCACCCTAAAGTACAGGCACATTGATAGCAAAGGCTTTTGTTTCCCTGAAAGAAACTGGCAGAATCATGTCAAGTATAAACAAAAGAGTCCATCCTCAATATGATATGTTTCTTAGCATAAATGCAAGGCAAAGTTTAACTTTATTTTGCCTGACTGAAATATACACCTATGTATCTAACCCATTTAAAGAAGGTTTTGAAAGCAGATGATGGGAAGCTCTAAAGCACTGTATTCCCTACTTACAGTGACGTATAATTAGATAATTTGTTTAAAAATCTTAACATGATTTATTATTTTATTAAGGCTACTTTTAAAAAAACAGATCAAGAGGTTGGCTCGATTAGCCAAGAGCAATATAAGTACATCTGAAAAATCAGAGACTTACCACCACACAGATCTCTGGGAACAATGAGACAATCTCAGACGGAAGAAATAGAAAAACTAAACAACTCCTCAGCTGTTTTAAGAACTCTTATTCTTAAAACAGTCTGGAATTTGTGACACTAGGCTCTTGTTTTCCTAGCTCTGCAATCATGACCTTCTGTATGCCACTCTGCTCTTCTGTTTTCATATGCATGAAATTGATCTACTTATCCTTGGTATCAAGCCACTGATTTGACAGAAGTGCTGCAAGTATTACTTTAGTGTTTGGAAAAGTACTTAAACACTTTCATGTGGAAAGTGCTGAAGGCAGACAGAGGATTACATGACATTCTCTGCAGCTAACCTGCTTTTAAGGGAATATTAGGGTGGGGATTGCTTCTAGGCAGAGAACTTCTACATTTAGTTTCAGCCTGAAAGCACTTCAAACATCTGAGCTTGAGGATAAGGCACTCACTGGGGATATCTATAATGGAAAAGCTGAGCTGAAAGTATTGTATAGAAGTCCTGCTGGTTGACACTACCATCTTCAGACAAAGTCTTCTATGAAGACTGTGAAGAAAAGGCACAGTAAATTACGTTGCAGATATACTATACATGGTTCAGCTTTCCCTCAAAAGCAACACATGGGAGGAAAAGCCTAGCTTGCAAAGATCATTACTAACGTTTAGAGAGAAAGTGCAACGCCCACAGTAAAGTCTTAAGAGAAAAAGTACTTTCACCACAGCCAGAATCACTTGAGAGCTTTAAATACCTTGCATTACTTTGCCTCTTAATAAAGTTCCCTTTCATCAGATGAAACAGCTACTTCTGTGTCCTTGCAGGAACAGAAAAAACATTAAATAGCCTGTTCCACGACAACAATCTCCTAAACAAAACCGATTTTCAACAGTAAATCAGATATCCTGTTTATTCTTAACAACAGTGGGAAAGTGCAGTTAGGAATACCTATGATAAATCTGAGAATACAAATCCCACCATGACTGCTCTGTGCTCCTTTCAAAGGAATGATTTTCTCTGCCATTCCAAACCTTCTTCAAAGTTTCACTATGAGATAAAGGCTTCTGAGCAGAAGGCAGAGCGGTGTAACTCAGCTTGAGCACCCAACTCAGAGTGCACTAGAACTGCACAACTGACATGATGGCTCACTGGGAAATAACCAAGTCCACAAAAAATAAGGCATTACAATCCTTATTTGGTCTAATCTAGGGAGGAAGGGAATTTACTCCTTCATGCAGGAACAGAATGCACGCTTCTGGAACATTTCAGACTGCATCACAATTTTAAGGTTATAAATGCTGCTTTGGCCAGTCAGAATAAGTTGTCAGAGTAGGGGGTAGAATATTAAGGATTCACTGCCTTCATCACTCTCTTGCTGTGTAGTTTTGGACAATGCAGTGAGCTTCTTTTTTATTCAGTCTTCTTGCCCATGAAGTAGGATTACCTGTGTTTCCTTTCTCAAAAGTCACAGGAATCAACACTTAGAGAAGACTTGCAACAATGCTTTAAGCAAAGCAAACACAGAAATGACCGTTTCTTTCTTCTTCTAAAGACATCTACTCCTGCAGTTTGTATGCTTTGGACGAGGCAGAAAGGGGGTGGGATGTAAAGAGCTGTGACAGCCATATTCAGCATAGCTTTGCTGCACACAGAGAGAAGTGAACACATCAGTCTCTTTCCATCTGAAGTGTCAGCTTTACTATGTACAGAGCATTTACAGAAATCTCCCCAAGAAGTTTACTGCCAGGAGAAAAAACGAATTTAACTCTATCTTTAAGAGTTTAAATTGAGAGTTTATTAAAAACAAACAATTAATATGCAAATACCAAGGCAACTTTTTTCCCAATCTGCTGTGGCTGATAAGACAGTCTACAGGGCACCTTGTCACTAACACAGCTTCATCTTTTTACTGTGAACACTTCCTTTGTATCAGTCTTAAGATCTCTCTGCAGTCTGGTAAATTCAGAGAAGATGCCAAAGGAAGGAAAATTAGACAATTACATGAGAATTAGTCAACCAACTAGCTCCTGCTTCCGCTTTGCTGTTCTAAACATCTTTAGCCAAACTAAGGCAGCTTTTCTGCCTGTATGCAACTCATTATCTACTACAGATTTATATGGCTATATTCATACTGGTTATGTATTCACATGTTACTTTTGAAAGATTAGTAAAAAAAATCTAATAGAATCCTTCAGTGACAATGACACAATCCATGGAGGTGACTGACATACCAGAAATTTATTCAGGTTAGAAAAGGAGATGAATGATGGGCTTTGAAGGACATGCCCTTTTTTAGGCAGTGTATACTTGAAGAGATTAAGTTACCTGACACAAGGAAGAATCACAATAATTTTATCCAAGTAAAGGATTTTAGAAGTTTCTCTCACTTAGGTGAAGTTCATCCTTCACATGAGTAATAGCAAGTAATCAGTCTTACCTGTAGGAGAAAAATATAGCTATCTTTCACAGAGGAGGAAAAAGTGTCATGAAGGAAAGAGATAATATAACAGTATAGCTATGAAAGAAAACAGTTTGCTAATCCTGATGAACAGTGTATTTTCTTTAAGAGAATTCAACACAATTTTGCTGGATTGGCTGCCATTGTTCTGCCTGAGCCCATGTTAAAACACAATAAACACAAGGACAAGGCCAAACTCTACCATACAGAATCAGTGAGCTATGTTGTACTCTGAGTTATGCAGATTTAATGTCCACCAAGTAGGTAAAATTAATACATTCCCCAAAGCCCTGTTTTGTCTGAACCAGCACACAACTCTTCTTCCGATGGCACAACCTTACACACTCACACAAGTTTTGCTGCTCTGTTATTCTGGATTGAAGGGTCATTCCCATCATGAGCATGCATTTAAGATTGCCCTAGAGCATAGCTACTCAAGAAATTAATTTCTACTATAAGTGGTCTGAAAAACTGGAAACAAGCATCAATTCACTTGCTAAACTTGCTATATTGGACAAGCTGTGATTGAGTTTAAGACTGTGAGCTAAGATTGGGAAGTAAGATTAAAAAAAAGATAATTAATACACGAGACTTCTTTCGACTTCAACTTCTGTTTTCTAGACTATTTTAAGAAAATTTTCCAAGGCCTTTGTTTATTTTCTCCTAGTGGTAGAAGTCATTCAATGCCCAAAGGTATAATCAGATCATTTGAAGAAGTAAAAAAAAAAGAGAGAAGCCTGTCTTTGGGCTAAGGATCTCTCTTATTTCTGATATTGGGAACACATACAGATATATGATCATAAAGATACATTCATTTCAAGGTGGAAAAAAAATCCATCTCTGTGTGTATTCATCAAGCTTTATTATTCTGATGAACACATTCATGCCACTTTGCAAAGATGGGGCATCCACTAACACATTTTCATTCTTTCCCTGGAAAGCAACAATTTAAATGATTGTGCTCCTTATGCCTATGGCTCAAAGACCAGAGCCAGAAGCTCAAAGGAGACAGAACATTAGCACAACACAGTGAAGAAACTTGTTCTCTAATCTTGAGCTTTTTCCATTGATCTAACACCCTGTGCAAAGTAGTAAGAGTGAATTTATTAAAGACAGTAAAGTAGTTCATGGGATAATGGCAATGCTTTAGTACTACAACTCAATAATGCAGACAACAATCAGCAAGCAGATCAGATTTTCCACACAGTGGTAACTAATTAATAGGAGAAAAACAGGAAGGTAAGAAAACCTACATGCAAAATGCAAAACAAACATCTGAGATACTGCATCATCACTGAAATGCTATTCCACCGTGGCTTACTCTAACAAGGTCTATACAGAAGAAACACAAGACAGAGGAGGTGTGGCAAGGGAGGAATTTCACATAGCTCTCCCCAGATCCTTTCCTATCAACAAACAGGGAAGCCCCAACAGGAAGGAAGCAACCTCTCTGCTAGTTGGCAGGCACATTTTTATTTCACTTCTTCCTGAAGAAGCACTCAAAAAGCCTCTAAATGTTGACCAAAATAGCCATGCTTCCTATTTCAAGGAACACAGAAAATATTTACAGATATGATACAACAAAAAAGCAATAAAAAACAGACAGAAAGATGACCAAGAGCAGAAGCAACAATACCTGCTGAATTTTCAGCAAAGGTTAATATATAGAGTGTCAGAGTACTTTTCTTTTTGCTTCCTTAAGCGATAAACTGAGTGAATAAACACCAACCCTAAAATTAAGTGGCTGTGTTCTGGTAGCCATCCTGAAGGAGAATTATGAATAGCTCAGCTTCCTCACTTCACTATTCATACAACTCCCCAAATCTACCGTAACTGTCATAACAGTTGCATTGCAATATCTGAACATGGCATACTGTATGACAGGAAATGGTACAGATCAAATCACCTTGAACAAATCTGTAAATTCCAAGATTTCCTATGAGAAAAGGCCTGGCCCCACAAAAGCTACTCATCTATTTCTATGCATTAGACAGCCTGGCATAGCATCTGCACTCTGCTTCATCTCCCCCTTTTTCTCCCTCCCTAATACTTTACTGCACACAGAAATGAGTCAGTATGATATTGCAGCCTATGGCTATGACAAACGTCTTTGGACTATTTTTGTTCTGTGATGCTATGAACGTATTTGATATCCACAACCAAAGCTGTAATTGAATTTGAGGGGGGAGGAAAAGGCCTATTTTCTTTGCCTGCTGCAATGGTAGCTGAAACCAACAATAATGTGCCAGCACAAAACACAAGAATGACAATCATATCTAACACCATTTTCCAAGCCAAGATGATGATGGGTGGATGAACAAATCAGTCTGGACAATCTCATGCTGCAGCATTAACAAACATCACAAGGGTGTAATGTTTCATGACCCAAACATCAGCTGAGGGATAGACAGGATGACTTTTAAGTCTTTTCCATCTTTAACCCTATTTCATTAAAATTACAAAATCAAACACCTGCCTTGGACTTGCAAACTAGCTGTGAGGTTACCACTTGCATTAAGTCTATCAGAGTTATGCAGTCCTTTCACACAGGGACTGTTTGCCTTACAAAGCATATATTAGTCACAGAAAGGAAGAAAAACAGGAAGAAACAATGTAATGAGGTGAGATGGCAAGGAAAATATGTTGATTGTGCTTCATTAGCATACAATCAGATTTAAGAATTCCTTTCCCAAAATTAAAACACAATGAGAACTCATCTGAATCATACCACTGTATCTCTGCTGCAACTCTGTTTAAGTCAAATTTGACATCATCCTAAAGTTCTTGAAGTGTCATGTCCACCCACCAAAAAAGGATTAGAAATGTATTTCTAGCAAAGCAATATGGGAAGCACGAATCTGAGTACTGGTAGAGCCAGTCTTTCTTGAAGAAACACTGGATTGTTTTAAGATTCAGAAGTTAGCAAAGTTTGTCTGGAAGGTGTACAGTGACTTCCCACTGTGCAGCGTGACATCTTGTACTAGGGCCAGGATTTCATTTCATTCAAAACTGGAATTGCACCATTTCACTTTTTTTCCTTGATCTGAGATCACCAACATTCATATTGCTACTCTGAACACAAAAGTACAACCAAACAATATCCAAAACATTAGGAGCCAATACTAGTACACTTTTTCAATACTCATGTTTTCTGTGCTTTTTTGCAGGCTGCTGGCCTTGTACATTGGCCCTTATACCTACCTACTCCAGCACCAGCTGATGCCAAGTTTCTTCCTCAACAAATGTCAGATCAAAGCAGTTATTTGTTGAGGTTTTGGGTTAGGTTTTTGTTTGTTTGGGGGGCGAGGGAAAGGGGAGTGGCAAAGTCTGTTGATACTGAAAATGCATGAGAGGATCACACCAATGTAATGGGTTTCCTTGCCTTGAGAAGATAAGATTCAGGGAAAGGGTCCCACCACCACTTTGTACTGCTGCTTCTAGCCTGAGGTTAAGTACTCCAAAGAGAGTTTCTGGTTCCCAGCTAGATCATAATCTGTGGAGAGCTGGATAATTAATGAAGTAGAAACAAAGCATTCCCTCCCTTCAACACAGGCTACAACCACTGTCTTCCTGCACTAGAGTATTCTCCTAGAACTCGACCTTATAATAATCTGAATGAACAAGAGTACAACCAGTCTCCATTACTGATCAAAGTTTTCATCAGCCAAGATCATTTGCAGTTGTTCTCATTTAAAGTACCCTACTTTACCTGCTCCTGTTTGAACTACACTAAGCTTATTTACTGCATGTGTGCTACCAGAATATGCTCTAATTTTCTTACATTTGTTCTTATTGTGTGGGCAATAGTACACTTCTCCAGAGACATGGGGAACTTGTAAAAGTAGAAAAATACCTCCTATTTCTCCACCCACACCTGCATAACTGCCTACAAGTAAAAGGCTTAATATCACAGATATACTGTTTCTGTATGTGTAATAATTTGAGGAAGTACCAGTATCTTCACTATTAGCAACAAAGAGAGTAAAACCAGAAAACTTTGTAAAATTATTTTCTGGCTACGGTACCTAACAACACAACCTAGAGGAAAAGAGTAGAGACCAAGGTCATTTATGGTTATTGGACTCCAAGAATATGGTTTATCCTGCAGATACTCAGAGTTTCACTATCATTACAAATGATCCCTGGAACAAAGACACCAGTGCTTCTTGCTGCAGTAAAAGCTGCCAACCCTTTGGAGGCCTTCTGTCTAGTTGTTTTCACTGACAACAGTGTACAGAACAGCATGGTCTGCCTTTGTGCATGGCAGATCCACAGTGTATTTATCTCATCAGCATTAAAGATAACCAAAAAGTATGAAGAAAAATGTGGTTTGGGTCACCATTTCTCAAAATTGGAGAGGGAATTGAGACTAGAGATTGAAAAAAAAAATGGAATTCCATCCCACAAAGCAGGGAGCACAGACTCAGCACCTGCACTGCTGAATCAGCATAAGCTAGGATAAAGTACTCTTATCAGAGTGAAGACTTCAGCGTGGCTGCCTTGAAATACAGAAAAACAGCCCAAGCCTCTGCTCTCACTGTGGGGCAAGATTATGTCATCCATAGGCTTCTGAGCAAAAAGCCANATTTACCTTCAAGAAATGTTGTGAAGAAAGAGGGTGCCTAACTACAGTGTAATGTACAGCTCCATGACCATATGGTAATGTTCTGAGAACTGCAAAGATGAACATTCTGGGCAGGGCAAAGCATTTCACACTGTCCCACATGACATCCTTGTTTCAGGTTGGAGAGGTATGAGCTGATTTGACAGATGGATGACTCGGTGGACAAGCACCAGGCAGGATGGTCACACTGAAGGAGTTGTGGCCCATGGCTCAATGTCCAGGTAGAGACCAGGGGCTGGTATTGGGACCGGTGCTGTTGAACACCTTTGTCAGTGATGGGCAGTGGAACTGAGGGCATCCTCAGCAAGGCTGCTGACAGCACCAGGCTGTGTGCTGTGATTG
>VXBI01010781.1:28386-69072 GCA_013397375.1 Toxostoma redivivum
AAAAAAAATGGAATTCCATCCCACAAAGCAGGGAGCACAGACTCAGCACCTGCACTGCTGAATCAGCATAAGCTAGGATAAAGTACTCTTATCAGAGTGAAGACTTCAGCGTGGCTGCCTTGAAATACAGAAAAACAGCCCAAGCCTCTGCTCTCACTGTGGGGCAAGATTATGTCATCCATAGGCTTCTGAGCAAAAAGCCATAGAGTACTGTGTAAAGAAACACTACTCTAGCCTATATTGTCAAACAAAATACAATACAAGGTCTCACAGTGCTAGATTCAACTTAGGAAAACCTTAGAATCACAAAAACTGCCAGGTGACAGACATTAGGAAGAAACTGAATGACAGGAGCATCAGAGCTCTCACACTGCTTTGTTAGAAGTGCCTCTTTGCACTGTTTGGATTTAAATGCAGGGTTGGCAGGCTGGATTTATTTTCATGTTATTTGAAGTTAAAAATTTAGTACAGCTGTCAAAGTAGCAGAGCCCCAGCACAACAGCTGGCTGAGGACAACCTACAAACAGAATTGAAGCAAGAGAATTTGACTGTATAATTTATATAAATAAATATAAATATATNAGGTTGGAGAGGTATGAGCTGATTTGACAGATGGATGACTCGGTGGACAAGCACCAGGCAGGATGGTCACACTGAAGGAGTTGTGGCCCATGGCTCAATGTCCAGGTAGAGACCAGGGGCTGGTATTGGGACCGGTGCTGTTGAACACCTTTGTCAGTGATGGGCAGTGGAACTGAGGGCATCCTCAGCAAGGCTGCTGACAGCACCAGGCTGTGTGCTGTGATTGGCACTCTGGAGGGAAGGGATGACATCCAGAGTGACCTCAGCAGGCTTGAGAGGTGGTTCAAAGCCAGGCTGGGTGGAGATTTAACCAATCTAGTCTAGTGGAAGAACCATCACACATATGCCAACTTATTGGGGCCAAGTAGTCAATGATCCTACTGATCTACATAAATAGAAGCCTTATCACTTAAGAATGGAATCATCTGAGCAGTTTCAAATGTGTTAACAGTGATCAAAAGCAAGGGGTTTGATAAGCCACATTCCCTCTGCTACGCATCTTATTATTTTGAGAACATACTGAAGTGGCAACATCCTTCTGTCTTCAGGCTACTAAAACTGTCAATTTGGCTCCATGACCCAAAGCCAAACTACAAATGAGGTGACTTATGAAAGCAATGCTGTACCTTCAAAAAAAAAAAAAAAAAGAAACAACAACAAAAAACCCCCTCAACATTCCCACATCTATTTTCCTGGTATCACTTTTAGGTCATAACATCCTTTATGAAGCCCAGCCAGTGTGTGTGTGCGTGTACCTTATATCACAGTCCAGCTCAAACTCATCTTTTTCAGCAGCTTAAGACAGTGAAATAGATTGGCCTAAAGTAGCTAAAAAAAGGGATGTACTTCCCATTATTTTCTACCATAGTGGTAGTCACAGCAAAAGTAAATGGCAGTAGCTGTTGCTCCTGAATGATCTAAGCACATTGCTTAAGATCTCAGTTTAACAATTGTTTCTTTTGATTTAAAAGAGAAATGCTCTACAAGCCAAATTGGGAAAGCTAAGGGGAAGGAAGAAATGAAAGTTATATATTTCAGCTGTATTTATATACACGAAACAAAATAACTTCAGATGACTTTCAGAAGAACACCATTATAGCATTCCCTGCCTAAGTTATCCTCCAACATATCTGAGACATGGTGAGGTTTTACTTTTAAATTAAGCTTTCTCACATGTCCAAGGTACACTATGGCCTAGCAATGCTTGACCTGTCGCAATAACATATTTGTTTATTATTCTGAACTTAGAATGGTATGTTAACACCAAATGGACACTGTGAGATGAATCCTCTTGTTACATGGATCAAAGGACCAAAGGAAATTTAATTTAGTCAACAATACAAATGGGAGAAATGCACCACCTTGGAACCACGTGGATTCACTTTTGGAATCTGGCATCAGTGTTGTTCATACAAAAGAATCATTGTTTAGGATTGTTATTGTGTGAGAGAAGGAAAAAGTTTTCCTTTCTCCTTTCTGCCAATCACACATAATACAGTTTTACACAATTGAATGGTTTGCTTCTTTTTGCCTGTGCAGTGGTCACTACCCTTTATTTTTGTGCCTATTTCCACCATTCCGTATGTGCATTTTTAACATATATGTATTTGTAGTTAGAAGTGTATATAGTGTTGTTTTACAACCTCTACACACTACCAGTAAAGCAGAAAGGCAGTGACCTGTAGACAAGAAACTTATTCACAAATGACACTTCTTAACTGCTGCTCTCAATACCATCTTTCACAACAACCAAATTCATAAAACTAAAGGAGGGATACTCATCATAGCAAGAGAATTCACAAGTTAGTTACATATCTCTAAAATTATCAATTCAGAGTCCTCCTGATTGTCCAACTTCTGCAGTTTAGAGGCCATCTTTCTACTTTAAGAGAGAGAAATACATTTACTTTATTCATGACACCAGAATTCCAGGGTTTTTTGAACCACTGGTTAGTTTACCCTAAGCATTAAACACCTGGCAGACAGTACCAGAATTCAGCTGCAAGGCAACATTCACCACCTTTGCTGTGACCAGGGTTTTAATTTCTTTTTAGCATCTTATTCACCAGGGAGCTTCTGCTTTGTTTTTCCCCTTCTACCGATTTTTGTAGGTTTCAGCAAACAGAGGAGTTTGGCATTCTGTACAGGACAAATTAGGAACCTGATGACCAGTTACTGAGAATTTGCCTTGAACTTCAGTGGGCACAGTTGCTGGAGTCAGGCAGACAAACACACCTGATGAACAAACAAAAGAGTTCCTCACCCTCTTCTCCCAAACTAAAGCAAGGGGCAAGGTACACCAGCAGATTCAAGACATATAAATGTTGTATCATTATTTAATAAGTGTGTGCTGTTTCAATATTCCCTAGATGTCAATTTATCCAAGCTCATTATGGCAAACTCAAAATCAAAATGGAAGTACAAACATTCTGCTTGTTTATTTCCTGCAAGAAGACACTAGTTGTCTAAAACTGCCAGAGGAACTCAGAAGAACTATGTGGCATTCTCCAAGTATGTAAAAAATACCTAAAATTTGAGAGTGCTGTTCCCAAGTACCACTAGCATTTTAAGAGACAGCCAAAAGACCTAGAATGGTTGGCAGTGACAAGTAGGTATCATCCCCTTTGCTGCAACACAGGGATTAGATTTTTTTTTTCCTCCAAAAAGTCCTTGGGAAGCTAAGGAGAAATGACAGACACTCTGCACTCTTGGGTATGGTACTCTTCATGCAGGGAAGGGAAAGGTGTTGAGTGATAAAGGGCTTCAGAAAAAATCCCTGTTCTGTATCAAGGGAAAGCAGATGAGCCCCATGCCAGAAAAGCCAGATTGTAAGAAACAGAGCTGCACTCTGGGACCACTTGCAAACAAACCTGGTAGCAACTGTGATTCACACTAGCACATATGCTTGTTTTGCTATTAAAATCTCAGTCAAGGACTCCATAATGCTAAAGAAGGAGTTCTAAGAGAAGGAATAAGACAAACAATAAAATAAAAATACCATTTTCAGCTGTAAAAAGCAAAATATTGCATGTGTTAAAGGGCTATATAAAGAGATATCATCTAACAGAATGGTGAGCAACCAAGCAGGAAAACTAACTTCTAGTACCTGGTGCATCAAATGTTTGTAAAGACCTTGAAAGACCTCTTTTCTACATCCAGGCTTTTAGCTTTAGAGATTAAACCCTTACTCATGGTTTCAGAAAAAAAGTTTAAGATATTTCTGAGCTATAGGATTAAATTATTTAAGCATGTTTCATCAGATTTCTCATTGCACGATAAACTGAAATCTGCCAATAAAAAAAAAATATTAGGACATTCTCTACAACCAATGTTGAAAACAACAGATCACAGTGATAAAAAACAAAAGCAGAAAACAACTTTCTCCAAATGTTGCTGTTCTTGTATTTCTTGCAATCTGTAACATAACAAGGTGAATTAAGGACAAAGTAGCAGTTCTCTGTTTCGCTCATGGGAAACATAACTTCAAACCATCATTTTAAATGCAGTTTTCAAATATATATTATTTAATACAGCAGCAACACACTGCACCTTACAACAGTGCTGCTCTTATTAATGAAGTTTGCAGTGCTTTAAGAAAAATGTGAAGAGAAGTGCTTTCAGCAGAATCATTACACATTAAAAATTAAGGAATCAAAAAGGAAGCACAGCTCAGCACACTTGTGATAAACATATTTCTCATTTAAACAGATCCAAAACAGCATCCTACTCTTAAAGCTGATAACAGATGACTACAATGTGTGAACAGCATCACTCATCAGTGTTTAGCCACCTTTTCTTTTTGCACTCATGTTAAAAACAAAGGCATGGAGGGAAGGAAACGAGGGAAGAATGTAAGCACTAACAATTTACGGATCAGACACAACTGATTTAATCCAAATGGCTTTAGATGGCAATAAAAAAATCCAAAAAGTCAAATAACTTATTAAAGAAAGCTTCTTCCTTCCCTTCCCTAACAAACTACTGTCATCTCTTTACCTCTCTGCAGCTGGACTGCAGACCTCATGAGGAGCCATAACAAATTAGTTCATGGCTGTGTAAGCTTCTGCTTCATTACACAGCATAATGATAATTCAGGGAAGAAACTCCAGCCCTGCTCTCTTTACATCCCCTCTAACTCCCTATAGGAAGCACTGTCTTCTAGTGATTTTGTTAATGGGTAGCAAGTTTATCTTATGTTCAGTCTTTTATTAAAACTTCCTAATTGCTTTTAATTTTTAAAATCAATTGAAAAAGATTGATGGCTAAAAGAGGAAAAAAGTCAGGGGAAAAAGTCTATCTTGTTCCAAGGGCAACATACTCAATTAGGAATACTGCCTCAAAAAGAGCCCAGCACATCTGCATGCATTCAGACAGGGCTAATGATGGAGGGCAGAGCTCCTAACCTTCAGTGTGTAGAAACCTAGATACTGAACAAAACCACAATTTTGTTGCAGAGTTAAGACTGCAATTCCAGCTTACATCTTAGAGATCTAAGAAAGGCCATAAGTGTATCTCTCAGGCTGGTGTAAGTATATGCTACTATCTTTCAGCACCAGTTGGTATCATTGCCTGCCAGGCTGTAATTAAGTTCTGATCCAAAACCATGTTTTAAAAAGGACAGATTTCAAACCATTGCCCCCTAAAATGTAACAAGGTGCAGAAGCCACCACCAAGTTATGGAAAATCAGGGTGCTACTGACAATCAGGCTGCATCATCTCAGAAGGACGTGCAATGGCAGGACAGGTGGCTAATGCACACACTGTGCACTTATTCAGGATTTTTGAATTGGTGATAAACACACACCATTCCCCAAGGAGTACTGCAAATGTATATAGCATGTGACTAAACATCTGCAACAGAGATTGCAACTCTTCAGCTGAGGAATATTCACAGTTTCACAGTCTCAAAGAAGGAGATCTCATACAGCTTCATCCTTTTTTGTAAAGTATCGCTCTTGGTCCTCAGCTGCTGTGGCAGAGGGCTGTTTCCCAGGCTTTCTTTTCCAATATCACTACAGGGAAATAACTTAGTTTGAGAACTAATATTTATATCAGTTTCCTCATTTTTAAAGAGCCACAACCATTGTTCTGCAAGCCTATTGGGACTACATGCAAAGCTGCCTTAGAATGAATGCATTAGATCCTCTTAGTTGCTTTGGCCTCAGTTTCTTTCTCAACTGGAGAAACAAAGAGACCTGCAGCCAACATGACCATCTCTAAACTTCCTTGAAAATCTGCTACTCACCCAATATTTTCTAATATATCCTTTTACTTCCACTTGTAGATAGTTGAGTTTACAGTTCTCATGCCCATTAATGAAAAAACAATTTTAGCTGTTAATATACCCAAGAGAATTTGCAAAACACTGCACATCTGACTTGAGTCAAACCAAAATCCCAGAACTCTCACAGATGTTTGACTAGTCATGCCAGAAAATATTTTCTAATTTCCAAATACGACCTAAAACTTCCTTTTTGCGAAACTCAATAGCTGTGGATGCCTCTTAGCTTACAACTCTTTGAGAAACACACCAAGGTGGTAAATTTTTTGTAACTTTCAGACCATACCATGTTGCCTCAAAAAGTAGCTTTAGAATAGACCCTAGTTTGGTCACTTTACGGTCACTTGGTTATGGCACCAGCTACACAGCTCTGCATTGCTTCTGCCAGGAAGGAAAACAGGGAATAGAGAGGAGGCAAGATAGTAAGTACTGCATGCTTTCTATCTAGTACTTTTCAAAGGTTCTCAATTTAGAAAATAAATAATTAATAAATTGAATTTATTAAAGCAGTATTTATTTAAGTAATAATGAGCTTTAAATCTCTCTAGATCTTTATTAGTACAACACTCTATTTTCCCCATATAGATGGAAACTGTGGAATCACTTTTGGTACAACATATTTAAATATCACAGCTTCTGTTTGCTTTAATTTTTACACTAGAGCAACCACATCTACTTTACTTTTCAACCAAGAAGTGGACAAATGAACACAGCCATCTACCATATGAATTTGTGGGGCTAAACCTGCAACCCTGGATCTTAAATAACTCTGATAAAATCAGAAAACATGTCACAAACCAGGAAAACTGAAGAAACAAGAACATCCTGTTTTCTTTGGTAAAACAATGTTCAGAGCCCCTCTGAGTTCTCTGACCCTTATTCATGCATAGAGACTTCATTCTTTCCCAGTAATTGCTCTTTGAGATTCCATGAAAAGTCCATGAAGCCAGAGAAAAAGTGATAGGACACCAGTAAATGAAGCATGAGTCATTATTGTCTGCCATCACTCAAGCACATGAATGTGAATGCTGGCACAAGCCTAGACATTAAATGCACTGATGGCACTGACTCATAGGGTGCAGCAGTTAACTATCAATGTAGTCATCATCCTCTCTGTATTTCAAGCTTCAAGTGCACTCTGTAATAATGAGATTCTTCATGCTCTACACAAATTCAGCAGTGGAAGGCCTGAGGCTTCACATCAATTCAGTTTGTGTCAATGGCTTAAAGAAAAATTAAGGAGACCTATCAAGCTTCAAATCCTTTAAGTGTGAAAGAAAAAAAAATTGCAGCTTATTGTATCTTTTACCCTTCCAAACCCACTACAGAAGTAGAACCAAATAAATCGAGGAGGAGAGAAAATATTAAAAACAGCTCATTCTCCTCTGGGAAAAAAACAGTAAAACACACAAACAAACAAAAATCCAAAACAACCACCTCTTCCTTAATATTACCTCATGCTGAAATGAAGCACAGGAGAGTTTCAATTCTGAAACAGATCAAGACAAGTGAGGTTATAATAATAAATAAAAGTGAGGTTGTGGGAAACCAACAAGGGTATAGAGCTGCATGTATGCAATGAATGTACGGTAATCTCAGAAACATGCTTTTGCCTGATGCAATAGCTAAAGGGAAAATAATATTTTTCTAAAATGGGAAAGAGGAAACGAAGGGTAAAACACTGATGCTTTTCAAGTCAGCAGAATTTTTGAAATCAAGTTCAAATGGATTGACTATTTAACCTGAAGAGAAGCTAAAATTAATACTTAAACTCATCAGCATGAAAAACGCTGTAACTGCTTCTTTGAAAAACTGGTAACAAATTCTGGCTCAATGAAAATTGCTACAATCTCCTCTATCACAACTCATTAAAGATCGAAGTGTCTGTAATTGAACCATAAATCTCCTTTGTTCTTAGAGAGACTAACTGAATAAAACAAAACTGTAGATATTTACAGTGATATACTTAGCAGTAGCAAAACAAAATATTGTTTCAAAGTACTATTATAATGATCTCTTATTAAAATCCACATCAGGAAAAAAAGGAAAGAAAATATGAAGAAAAAAGAGGAATGGCTCTAAAACTTGGAGTCCTTGTGTCCCAGTCACAAGTTCTTGAGGATAACATTGATACAATTAATAATCAATGAATTAATAACCTTTGGGAAAGAGGGATTATAGTCTCTACTTGGACAGTACCCAAGACATTCAGAAGACTACTTTAATCTAAATTAACACAAGCTTCCCAAGAAACTCTCTAAGATCATCTTCTAATTTTGACCCACTGATGTTACCCAGTGAATCAGAACTAAAACAAGAAGACAGAAAGATGCATTCTTCAGAGCAACACACAATAGTAATGGCTGGGGAGGGCTCTGGGAGACTGTAACTAATCATTTTTACAAAACTGAGTGAAGGTCCTGGTAACTCTTTGAAAATAATAATACAAAAATTCTCATCTCTCTCTACAATTGGAATCAAGTTCCTGACCTTCAGCCTTGCAACAGTAAGCACAGGTTATTCTGCCTTCTAGGTGAGCTAGAGGAAGATGCTAGAAGGGTAGATATAGCATATTGTTGATCAAAGGCTGGCTGCTTTACATAACATAGGCAAGCCTTTTGGGAAAGTTAAGAGTCCTGAATGAAGGGCATGTTTATCTTACAAAACAAAGTTTTATACACAAGGTTCCTCCCCCAAAAAGAATTAGCTTTGTGCTTTAGGTTTCAAACATTCTCACCTCTGACATGTAAAACAAAGATTTCACTTTTTGTATCCAACAACTCCAACACAACAAATAAAGTGAAAGAAATTAAAGGTACAACTCAAGTAAGTTGCTACATGTCAATGGCCCCCAACTTTGTGGCAGCATTTCTGATAGGCAAAGTATCGATTTCCTCTTGTCAACACAGATGGGCAAAAAGCCCTTCCACAGATATTCCCTATTATTTCTGTAGAGGCTATCTTTGCTGTCCTTATAGAGAGAGGGTCATAGCCTCCCTGTGGAGATGCCTTTATGTTCTGTGTAAAATTGAAACAGGGAGCCTAATGGGTCTTGTTAGAGATTAAACAGGCACACTGATACCTAGTTGAAATTGAACTTAACACCTCAAGTTGCTCACGTCAATTTTCTGAAACATTGTGAAAAAAGGTAATTGTCAATTAAAGAACCATTGACTTGGGGTTGGTAGAAATCAATAACATGAAACAATATGAAACTATACAATCTTAATCAGTATTCTGTAATGAAAAGGCTTTTAGACAGACACAGAGTAATTGGCTGCTCCTTTGTGGCCCATCCTCTAAGCTATACAATTGTCCAATTAAAATATAATATCAGTAGCAACACAGTTGTTTGTTTTGTGGTTTGGGGGTTTTTTTATATGCACTAGGTTGCATTTGTTAAATCAAAAGTTGCAGACACTGAAAAAGCACGAACAGAAGGGTAAAACATTAATCAAATCCAAGGGATCAAATTCAGGTCAGATACAATAGTTATGAACTTTAACCTCCCAATTCACTATCCTTGTAATTATATGTAGAGGCTTGAAGGTAGAATGCACATCTCTTGGGTTCCACCAGAAACATAACATTGCTCAAGTAGAAATTTCTGTTGTAAAATCCTCTCAGGACAACTTCACATCTTTCACAGAAGAAACAAGACCAGTTTCAGATTAAACTCATTTCCACCAAACAATAAGCATCCACACAGTCTTACAAAACCAAGAAAAAATACCAAGAGTTCTTGAAGAGGGTCAGAAAGGTTAGATATGCACTAGAGAAAGTATGCTCAGGAAAACTTCTCCAGCCCTTTTCCCCTCCTCATGATTTATGGTAAAATGAAAGGATTGTATCAAAATGGTCCCACTATGTTGCAAGAGCAACAAAAGTTCTGGAATGGAAGTTAAAAACCTGCTGCAGTGTGCCCAGAGGTATTAGAATAAAGGTCAACATTTCCTTACCTAGACCTACCCTTTTGAGTTCATTATTGACTAATATGTTCTTAGACTAGTTTTGCATACTTGAAAATTTTATAATACAAGGTAAGATAAAAAATTTACTACATACTTGTACTGCATACTGGCCACTAATAATAGAGCAAATTACAGAGGTGTTGGTTGGATTTTAAATAATATATGATTACACTGCTATCTCTAGGACTGGGCAGGATGCCCATGATAGAAATAACTAATGTTGGAAAATACCTCCATGATCATCAAGTCCAACCTTTGACTGAACCCTACCATGTCAACCAAACCATAGCACTAAATGCCACATTTCTTGTACACTTCCAGGTATGGTCACTCCATCACCTCTCCAGCACTTTCCAGTGCTTAAACCCTTTACAGTGAAGAAATTTTTCCTGATGTTTGACCTGAACCTCTCATGGCACAACTTGAAGCCATTCTGTCTTCCCCTATCACTAGTTGCCTGACAGAAAAGACTGGCTCCTCCCATAAAATACAATCTTTTAGATCATAATCCATCCAAACATGCACCTGTTTTAACAGCTTGAGGGGAAATAATGAGTCATTTAAAAAAACAAAGAAGAAATTTATTTCTTTGACAAGTTGAAAATTAAGCTAGATGGTTCTTTTTTAGCATATGTTATTTGAGACTGTCAGGCACCATACCATAAGGAGGTGGTCATTCAGACCCAAGGAGGTAGCTTGGTACTTGAAGAATGAATGGCAGAACTGAAAATTAAGCTGTCTGTCCCGTGACACAAGAGACCCCAAAAACTGCAGTTGTAACCCAGTCCACTATATTCCAGTAAAAATTCTGACTGATCAGCTGCAAGAAGGAATCCTTCACTTCATGGAGACTGCTCTTCAGCAATCCAGTGTGCTTTATAGGTGTTACACAATAGAATGTATTTCAGATTTCCTTAAATGTGATGGGTAGGTTGGAAACTAATAGCACACAGACAAGCAGTCCTTACAAGGCTATGTTTTTAGCCAATCTTACAGAAGTGATCCACAAAACATTTAGGCTACAGAAGACAGCAGATTAAGCACTTTCATTTTAAGAGAAGAAAAAAAAATCAGAAAAATTCTTTTTCGTTATCTTTGGGAGCTGGATCCTGCATGTAAATTTGCACAATACCATGGCAGTGCTAAGGGTTTTTTTGGTAGAAACCCACAAACAGGATTTTCTTTTCTCTTTTAATGAGAAACAACACCAGGTTATCACTTTCAGGCATCTAGATGTTATTATCTCTGATGCAGCACTTGCAAGGAAATACAGTAGAGCTAGTAGAAAGAAAAAATGTTGTACTTGGTAAGGATTAAAATTCCCAAGGTTATTTCAAAAGATTATTTAAGCCCTCTGAGATGGAAAAGCATGGAAGAGGTGTCAGCATTCCATTAACAATGCACTTATTATCCACCATCAGCTGGAAATACGAGAGAACTTGGCATCTTGTTAACACCAGAATCACTCATTTGATTACACATAGATTCTCACTCTCCAAAATGAAATGAATCATAAGCTTTGGGAACATCACAGTACATTGGACACTGTCACACAGGCCATTATGGTCTTAATGCACAAGCTAAGCAGCAGCATGGCTACATTTCACAGAAAGACTGGAAAGCTGTATTTGAACAGCAGCATGAAATTGTCTAATTAAGGACATTTTTTTAAAGAATTACTGAATTTATTAAATTTGATTTCAGGCTCAAAATTAAATACCCAAACACATTAAACATTAGAAAAAAACCCAAGAGTGCTACCTTAGTGTCTCACAGTACATCTCAGCTTTGTCATAAGCTCCATATAGACAAAAATAAGGAAAAGGAGAAGAGTTTGGGGAGAGCAATCAAAGGTTCTGGTCTGGGGGTAAAGTTAGTGGAAACAATTCAGAATACCACAGTTGTTCCAGTGCCAACATTCTACGGACAAAAGGAGAAATGCAAAGGAGAACTGGTATTATAGGGAAACTATTTAAAAGTAACAGCCTCTTGGGAAAGGACATTTCTGTAATGGTTATTCCTTTCATCCCTTTAGAGCCATTCCTTTTGGGGTTTATATAATTAAAAAAAAAGCTTCACTGCTATTGGAACATTTACCAGCTCTATAACTTCCTTATTGGTTAAAAAGTATATGAATCCTACAACCTGGTTGAACATTTACAGAGCTTGTAGGTCAGCAGGTCAGCAGCAAACAGCCATGAAAGCAAAGAGGCAGTGGTAGATTATATTTTCAAAGTGAAAGAAGGAAAATATCACTAAAGATAAAGACGGGAAAAAAAGTCAGATGTCCAGTAAGCAGCAAGGAGTGTGAAGAAATTAAATCATCCTACCCTGGCAAGCATCCTCATTCTTCTGTAAATACCAAGACTTTCATCATGCAGCTGTCAAATACCAAGACACTGTTTATCATGCAATAGGCAAGTGCAAAATTCAGCAATAGAATTTTCATATTCTGCAAAGGCTTATTTAGACAGATAAAAGGAAGCTCTCTTATAACTATAGATGAATTACAGGGGAAAAAAAAAGAAAAAAATCACACACAACTTCCATTAATTTCAGTATGAAGTCCGGTATGTTTGATGGCATTTCTACATTAATTTCCTAGTATGGAAAAGTTTCCTATTTTTAATAATAGCACAGAAGACAATGATAAGGAGCAGTCAGCCTCAGAAAATGCAGCTGAGACATAGAGGGTCCTGTGAAATTAACATACAAGCAGCTTTGATTTGGTGAGATAAATATAATACGATCAGTCTTTTTCAGAGACTACTAGTTACATTTAATGTATGTGCCATGAGAGAAAAATTCCTAGAAATGAGGAAGGTAGCATGAAGATTTTGTTTCAAGCAGACTACTTGACCTGTTTGCCCCTGCTGTGACTTAAGTTAGCTCATTGAAGTGTCCTCTGCAACCAGCCAGATCAGAGTAAATCTGGAAAAATATTAAAGGGAAAAAAATATCAACCTATTATTTATTTCAGTTTCTTAAATCACTATAAACATGCCTCTACTTCAAGAACCTTCCAGAAAAAGCAGGCTAACTTCCTCAGATACAGATTTTGTGCAAGTTTTACACCTGCCTTATACTTCATTGAAGTTTTAAAGACTTCTGAATGAAGAAGCTGAGATCCCAAGCAAGTCCCAAATTAGCCAGCAACAGAACTCCAAACATATGAGTGAAACAATGACTCACTGCCCAGCTGTGCAAACCTTTTAAAAACCCCTCAAATCCTGCAGGTTTCTGCTTCACAGTATTCTTCTGTCTGAATGACATGCCAGCTGGGCTCTTGAATCTCCTAAAGCAAACTGGTGTCACAGGCAATATCACTGCATGTTTGCTTTGGTCTGCAGTGCACCACCACTTAGTACGGACTAAAATCTCCATCAGACCAGGTCTACAAAGAGACACGGTAACAGACTTCAAGATTTAGTAAATAAAGCTGGGGAAAAACAACATCAAGATGCAGAGTCTACCTCAGCAGAGTTGGTAGTCCTCTGAAAAGCCTACAAGAATGTTAATCCAGCAGAAGAAACCAGGTTTAGAGACGCCTTCCATTCACTGGGAATTTCAGAAGGAGTCTCTGAAAAACACTATAGCATCTCGTAGAGGCTACCCACCTTTACATGGGCTCCACCTATTTGCAGGAAGAAATGCTTGAAGAGCAAGATTGCATTGGCAGAAATGGTTTGTTTAACAGCTTTCAAAGCATTTGCACATTGGAACCACAGGTCAGGAGGTAAACTGGTAAGATCAGAATAGAAAAATACAGTGCTCTACCGATCCTCACACTTGTCTTTCTCACCCCTCTCTCCTCCTGTATTCATGGATGCTCAGCCATCACTATATCTGACACATAATTTGGTTACTTTCTGAATACATTTTTGGTCAGTAGCAAAGAACTGCAGAATAGAAGCACTATCATCACCTGTCCTGACATGAAACCTGCCTATATGCTCCAACAGGCAGCACAACTTAAAAGGGATGACCCCGGAACAGTCTGGACTGTTTAGTGACCAAAGCCAATGAAGAACCTCTAGGGCTTAAAAGCCCTCTTACAATTTTTTTACTTCAGTTGCTCTCTACTTCTCTTACCACCATCAGAATTCTAGGGTTTTGTGTTTTGGTGGGGTTTTCTGTTCTGTTGTTCACTGACACAAGACCTCATGATGTTTCTGTATTTTGAAATGCAATAAGCTGACAATGTCAATTTTATATTCTTTTGCATTGGTCCAACTATCTCATTCTTCCCTTCTTGTATTTCCCACTCTTGCCCCAATGTTACCCACAAGAAAAAGTAGTGAAAACTGATCTGCCTGCAGTATTTTGAAACAAAAGATGTAACTGTCCCTTCTAAAGGCCTGACCACTACTACTTTCAATGACATCCCCATGACAAGACAGTCACACATAGCAAATTCAGAATATGGAGATCACAGTGATTAAAGAATCTACAGATAGAAGGAGCATATTTGCAAGCAAAAATTCATAAAATTATGGTACAGGAGAAAGAGCATGAGTTGGATTTGGAGTGTGTGTAAAATTTTCTCCACTGCTTTTTTTTCCTTCTTCAAATTCTTCCAATTAAAGCGATAGATACTCCTTTTCCTTGTGATCAGAGAAGATCTCAGACAGTAGAGGAAATTCATGACTCAAGTTTCATACAATTCAGTATCTTCCCCCCATGCTACCATTACACATATATTAGGCACACATTAAGAGTGCAAGACTGAAAAGGAAAATATTTCTTGAGCCTGCTCTGTGGCTGATGGCATTCTGCTCCTGTCAGCATGCCAAATGGAGTCTACTACAGTGTACTCTTCTTTATTGAGAGAGAAATTACTCCTGCCCATCAGCCACAGAGTGGATGAGGTACAAAATCCATTCCCATGATGAATAAATCAGAGTTAAAAAAGGTCAGAATGTCTTCAGTGTCTGCTGGGGACAAATGTCATTTAAGATTATTACATTCTTGTCAAGACCTTCACCAGAGTCAGTTACTTACCTCCTTCTTCCCTTCCTGTACTTCCTCCCTCCTTTTCCTAAAGTCACTCAGCTGTGCACACGTATTTTGCTTTAGTTTTTAGCATCACATTGTTTTCTCTAGTGAAGTAGGATATCTTGCCCTGCCTGTAACAATGAAGACAGCTTTAAGCTCAAATAATGTGCATTCCAAACTCAGCACTGGAAATGGAAAAATACATGGGGTGAGGCTTACACCCCTCAAACCCACCCTTTCAAAGGCTGTGAAACTCCCTGTTGTCCAACAAGAGAAGAATTTCAAAATCTGAAGGGCTGGACGTCTGAAAGGAAAATTCTGACAAGTTTTAGCAACAAGAGCTAAACCTGCAGTTAAAAATTGCTGTGCAATTCAAAGACTACCCTTTCCCTATTTATCAGTTGTAGTGGCCCAAAAATATCCTAGGTACCACAAGAAAGGTTGAAGATTTGCTTTGCTGTCAACTCATTACTCACAGTTCCATTTTCCAGCGTGGCAGAGAGAAGCAATGTAGCTCAAGTGATCATCTGAGAACAAGAGCTTGTTCAGAACAAACTGAGGGCAGGGAATGGTTGGCTTCTCTGAACTAAAAGCTTTCTCATGATCTCAAATCAAACCTATGACTACTAATGGACTCCAACTAGGTCCTTCTGAGAGGCTGTCAGAATATATTTTCCAAGCTGTCCTTGCAAAACCCTCCTTATCTCCATCTGAAGTCCTCAATTTTTTTGTGCTGCAGGAAGAAGTCAGGTGAAAAAACACTCTGCTTTAGTACTCTGAAAATAGTTTTTAGCCAGAAGCTACTATAAGTTCACAGGACATTTAAAAGAACTGCTGGTATGTCATGGAAACTCCAATTTATTTGTTCCACACTTTAGGTGTCGTTACAGATTTCTGGGCTTGGCTGTAATTCATGACAGCAGCAGGAAAATGTGTGTGTGTGTGTGTCCCCTCCCAGCAGTTCACTTGCTGCTGCTGTTTTCCCTCTAATCTAGTCAGCCCTTGATCTGCAAGCATAAAATTTGTTCCTCTGGGGGAAAAAAATTCATCACACACAAAAGGCTTAAAATCTCAACTTGGGAATTAGCAGGCACATTTAAAGGTATTTTTCCCCTGGTATATGCCTCAAATGAAAAGAAAGCAGATACTGATATTGAAGAAGAACAAGAGAGCTTTATACAAGGTCTGCTTAGCCCTTCACCAAAATACTTTCTAACAGAGTCAATAATCAATTAAGAAACTAGTCTACTTCAGGAACAATTCTACACACAACCTGGAAGAAAAGCATTCAGCTACAGGGCTGACAAGAACAGCCCTGCCACAGCCAAAGAGCTGTGTGCTGCAGCAACCACAGCCCATGCACCTTGCAGGTGTAGGAGTGCCCTCCTTCCCGCACAGAGCTCTCCCTGCACGGTCCCTTCCAGGAGGCACTAACAGGGCCCTCCCAGGCCACCCAACACCACATAATCGTAGGTCAGCAGTTGCACTCAAGAGGATTTGTGAGTTTCCACAAGCATCGCACATCTGTGCACAAGTCAGAGGGCACATTTTGCTTTAAGTGGAATTGAAAGTGCCCACGGAATCAGCAGAAGGTTTTTCGTTAACACTGTGAAAGGGCATTTCAGGTCTGAAAAGAAAGCTAAGGGTTACCAAGATTTCAACAGCTACTGTGCATGCCATGTCTTTCACTCCTTTGGATGCTTAGTACCCACAAACCCAGCTCCCTGTTTGGGTAACACTACCTTTAAAAACCCTGCTGCTGACTGAGAAATGAGGAATTGTTTCCACAGCAAGGACCCTAACAAGGAGGGGAGGTTAAAAATCTCGTAATAAAGAAGGGAACGACAAGGGGAAATAAGCTTTGCTAACTCTCCAAGTGTAATTTGTGAAATTAACTAGTTAATTATAAAATAAGCCCAGGCTCATTCTTGCCGTCCCGGCCTTTAAGGCGACGAAAAGCTCAAGTGCGACGGTAAGAGCGGCAGCCCCTGCTGGGAAGGCCGGCCCGGCGGCCGCGGAGCATCGCCGCACCGCACCGCACCGCCCTGCCCACAGCCCCGACGGACAGCGCTCTGCTTCAACAACGCGGCTCCGAGTTGCCATTTGCCGCTCCCGCATTTTGTCAGGAGTGTCTTAGCTGCGCAAGACGGCTGAATAAGACGTTTAAAATAAATATCGGCAGTAGAGCGGTGAAGGAGGAAGGTGCCGACGCAAGCTCAGGAGGGCAGCGGGTGCGGCAGGCCTGTCCCGGCGGAGTCGTGCAGGGCAGGCTGCTCCAGCCCCTGCCTGCGGCACGCTTGGCAATCAGCCCCTCAATTTCGTTTTAAGCGTTTGTTTTTCATCGCACGTGTCGGCATGCCGGGTGGTTAACTTACAATGTGTCACACAAAACAAGTACAAGCCTCCCAGTTAATCAAACACCAACAAAACATCTCGTGTCACATTAATGATACTTGGATCAGACCCAGGAGGAGTAAGTTTGAAGCCAAGATCCCTCTGTTTTCCTCACTATCTTAATCACTGTGCTATACACTGAAGTTGCTTAGAAACACGAACAACAAGAGCTGACCTGTCGTATGCTATCACAAAAGAGATTTTCAGTGCTGCCTGCGGCTGCATCTCTCTTCCTCGCCAGAACAACGGGGAAGCCAGGCGAGCTCTGCAGCACACATGGGACCCCGAGCCTGTCACTGCGTTCCATACAAGCTCACATGCATACAACAGGGACTGCTCAGCTGGACAGCCCAGCCTTCAGTCTCTAGCTCGTGGAATGATGGAAGGGTCACTCACTCTGGTTACACCCACCCGAGACAGAGGCATTATGTCTCCATGGGCACTCAGCAGCTTTTGTGCTGGCACCGAAGCACACGTGGCCATGCAGCAGGGTGAAACTGGTACCGTGCAGCCAGAGCTGAATGCAGGAATCTCTTTCAGGAGCTGTGTGAGCACATGATAAGCTTAAACCAGTGACCAAACTGTATTTTAATTAGACCTGGGTTCAGCTAATCACAATATTTTAACCATTTCCAGATTTCCAGAAAACAGATTTCTCTATATATTGTAAAGTAGATAGATTCTTACACAAAATTGAAAATTAGTAAATGTGGGGTTTTTTCCTTTTTCAATCCATAGACTGGAAGAATTTACTCACTTTCCTGATCAATTAAGTCTAGTATTTAGAGCAAAATAACAACTCTCAAGATGCTAGGAACAAAATACTGCAACAACAGCAATATTAACATTCTCAAGCTATCAAAACACTAAACTAAACTTGGAGTTTCAATTTGCATTGCCCTAAGTGAACCCTAACTTTAATATATTGTAATAACATTGTATTAAATATGGGAGGTTTGTTCTTTGGGTTTTGGAGGGGTGAGTGAGAGGCATTGGGTCTTTTACAAAATCACGCTTTCCAGTACTAGATACATATGAACAGCTGGCTCAGCCTAAGAGGATGAGTTCACATAACTAACTAGAATTATCCCGCATCTGTATCCAAGAGATACAGGGGAAACCTTTCCCCTTTTTAGGGGAAAACAAACTAATAATAAAATTAAAAAGAAACCACACAAAAAAACCCCCAAAAAAACCCAAAACCCAACCAACAAAAACACAACAACAACAAACCCCCAAAACCCCAGACAGAACATATCACTACCACATGCAAATCTCCAGAGATATTGGGAGGATGGAGAAAAAGGAAGGAAACAAACAACAGTTTTGGCTTTGAACTTCTGCATAGGACCAAACCTTTACTATTATGATCATACCTTTACAGTAAAATTTGAGTTTTGGAAAGGTAAAAACAGTAGAGGTCAACAACATTACCAGTTCCTTAGAATCTTAAATGGATGAACATGTATTTAGGTGAATACCTCACTCCAAAAATTAGACCTCATTTGCTAAGAAATAAATTATAGTTCAATAATATAAATCTGTTCTTTCTACTGTAACAATATTCCAATACGCTCTTTTCAAAATCCCATATGCTAAGATCCTCTCACAATTCACAGAAATGCCATGGCCAAATTTTTAGCATTATTTGCAAAATAGATGTAATATTTTATATAAAGAATACTTACTTCCTTTTGGATGCCATCTAGATAAATACACTCATTTTTCATAATACAAGATCCAAAAATATAAAGCCACCTAAACGTTTTAGAGCAGGTATATCCTACTGAATATTACATACTTCAGGCAAAACCTGAAACAAGTAGTATATGTTACTTATAGAGAGAGGGCATAACAAAGAAGACAAAACATAGCCTTAAATAAATTCTTTCTCACCACACAAGTATCAGATAGATAGAAAGAGGACAGATTCCCCATAAAATGCCAAAGAAATGTATCACAATAGTTTAATAATCCTACATATTAATATGGAATATGCATTGGTCTTCAATGTGTTCAGAAAATGAAGAAGCGAGAGACTTACACATGCCCATACCAGTGCAAGACCATTCTCTAAAAATTGCTCTAGAATTCCATCCAGTTTCTAATTAGATGATTTTTCTCCTAGAATATTATCCTAGAGGGTAAGCAAACTGACACAAAACCCCTTCACTTTTACAGCTCATTCATAAGTTCATAAACAGCCTTGAAAAAAAAGCCATTCCTCAGAATCAGATTGGTTTCTGTGATCCAAAATGATCAGTCCAGAAGAGGCCAGACTGATACAATTGTGCAATCTATACTGGTAATCAAAGTAGTGGCTCAAATTGTTCACAAACAGCTGAAATCAAGGCAGGCAGCCAGGCTGAGACTACAGATGTTTATGAAATGTTAACTGGGCATTTCACTTGGTTCTGAGGCAGAAATAACACCCTCATGTACCGACCTTATGATTTAATTGCCTGCTATAATACTCTGATCGTTTAGCAGTTCAAGATATCATCACTGTTAACACACTGATATATTGATTCAGTTTCACTCCTGACCTGGATTTACTGCATTGCTCATTTTTATTTAGTACTTCAGACTGTACTATATGTAAACGTGACACCTACTTGACTCTTTTTTCAGTCCATTAGGAACAAGCAAGAACTGCTTCCTTTTTCTGCTTTCAAACAGGACTGATAACTACAATCCTGAAAGATGGATTGTGCTGCTTTTGGCTGGGGTAGAGTTAATTTTCTTCACAGCAGCTGGTATGGGTCTATGTTCTGGATATGTGCTGAACACAGTGATGATAATATAGAGATGTTTTTATTATTGCTGAGCAGGACTTACACAGAAAAGCTGAGGTCTTTTCTGCTTTCCATGCTGCCACGGTGGTGAGGGAACTGGGGGTGCCTGGGAGGCTGAGAGGAGACACAGCCAGGACAGGTGACCCCAACGGACCAAAGGGATATTCCAGACCATATGGCATCATGCTCAGCATATAAAATGCAGGGAAGAAGAAAGAAGTGGGGGATGTTCAGAGTGATGATGTTTGTCTTCCCAAGGCCCTGCTCTCCCGGGGATAGGTGAGCACCAGTCTGCTCAAGGGAAGCAGTAAATTAATTCCTTTTTTTGCTTTACTAGTGTGCACAGCTTTTGTTTTCCCTATTAAACTGTCTTTATCTCAACTCATGGGTTTTCTAACTTCTATCCTTCTCATTCTCTCTGTAAACCGACTGACGAGGGAGGGAGTGAGCAGCTGTGTTGGCCTTGGTTGCTGATGGGTTAAACCACAACATTTGTTTAAGAACAATTGTCTGCATCTTTATGTTAATGTATTTGCCACTCAAAATAAAAAATACATAGTAAAAGAACATACGTTCTTTTACACAATTTCATATATCTCCAACTAGTATAAAAACAGTGAAAAATGTCTGCCACTTCAGCCAGGTAATAAGATACACAGTAGAAACCTCTACTAGAATAAAACACATTCACTAGTAATTGACCAAGATGTATCTTTTGACAGAGGCTTCCCACTGATCTTTCACGCTCAAATATCTTTACATTTGGATCTCACACTTTTCTTACAGTTACTGTCTATGCAAATGGTAAAACTACTGTTGCCCCATCCTATGGGCAAAGACTCTCGGGGAAAACCAGATGGTTACTCACACACTTCACAACATTATTTCATTAACAAGATCCACCGATAAGAGGTTTCCCACACTTAAGTTATGAGAACCTTTCTTTTGGAATCCACCAGGAAATTGGAGGCTATTTATGCTGCCCTTAACAACATATACTGTGCACACAAACAACACTCAGTTGACAGAATGATTTGCAGGGCATGGAGTAGGCTAGAAAAAAGGGATGCTGAGCTGTCAAAGTAACCTCTCATTAAATCATATGGAAATAGTGGAGAGGAAAGAATAGGACACAGGGAGAAGTGGAATAAAAACAATTTAAATAGCTTTCATGCTGTTTCTAGGAGACAACATAACATAGCTGCTGAATGGAAGATGCCTGTTGTCAGCAATAAGCATACAGCAACAGGAATACAGAAGGGCAGGAGGCTGAGAGAGGGAGAAAGGGGTACACACAGACACTGTTTATTAATCACATTTCAGACTGTCAATTTCCCCCAGAGAACGAAATTAAATAAAGCATGAGTAAGCCAATATAGCCAATGGAGAATTTAAACAAAGAACATTGTTTATTAAAACAATGATGATAAATTTAATAGAAACACATTAGAACTTTTGATGGATATGAAAGTGCTTTATAATCTACCAGAAATACTAAGCCAGACTTTGTGCACAAGACTGAGCTGACACTACAGGTCATTTCTTTTGCAGAAACAAGAACTGGTTTGGCCAACAGAAGAGCACGACTACAAGGAATCCATGCCTCAGAGACAGATGATACTGAAATGTTGCTCTTCAGCCTCAGGGCATTTACAGAAGTAGCTCAGGAAATGCTTTTACAGATGAGAGGACACGCCAGGTACATAAAGTCCCAGTTCCAAAGAACAGACAGCCTCACTGCTAATTTCTTTTTTTGCTTTTTAAGAAACCTGCCTGTCTATTTAAGGTTATCTGACAAGTCCAATCACCTTTTTGAGGACTCAAAGAGACAAAAAAAAAGAAAAAGAAAAAATTGGACAAGTTAAGTATCAGGCAAAGTTTTGTATTATTTAAACATTATGATCACAATTTCTGTTTCAATTTTCAAGTATCTTTCACCTATAAAAGCCCAAAAACTTACAATTTGCTTTTTCACCCACCTCATTTATAAATAAGAACAGTAATTTCTGTTTCATACACAAATAATACTATGGTTCAAAGAATGCCAAACTACTTGACTAGAGCCACAGAATAAGTCAACAGTAGAGCTAGGAATCATAGAATATCCTGAGTTGGAAGAGACCCAAAGGATCATCAAAACCCAGTTCCTGGCCCTGCACAGGACAACCCCAAGAATCACACCATGTGCCTGAGAGCATTGTTCAGACCCTTCCTGAACTCTGTAAGACTTGGTGTTGTGACCAGTTCTCTGGGGAGCCTGTTCCAGTGCCCAACCACCCTCTGGGTGAAACACCTTTTCTTTATATCCAATGCAAACTTCTGACTCAGTGTCTGCCCCTCCTCTTCCCCTCACAATGAAGCTGCAGCCTGTGAGGATGTCTCCCCTAAGTCTTCTCCAGGCTGAAGGAACCAAGCCACCTCAGCCTCTCCTCATATGGCTTTCCCTCCAGGCCCTTCATCATCCTCATGGCCCTCCTTTAGATGTTCTCTAATAGTTTCATGTCAGAGCAGAGTGGGACAATCCCCTCCCTTGCCCAGCTGGTGATGCTGTCCCTGATGCACCCCAGGGCATGGCTGGCCCTCCTGGCTGCCAGGCCATCCTGCTGGCATAGATTACAGCTGTCACTTTTCCCAGTCTTTTGCTTTTGTTACGCAACCATAGAACTGCAGAGGTCAATCCAGGCTAACTGGTCATTAGACAAAAAAAGCATTTAAAGAGGTGCTCTGTAAAAGGATTTGACTGTTGGACCTTATGAGGTAGCACACTGAAGAGAGTGGTTTGGCTCAGGAAAGGAAAGGAAGGTTTAGCAAATTCCACAGCTTTGCATCTGCCAGCTTCACAGAACTTCAAGATACTGGTCTGATAGACTACAAACACAGATACTTACCAAAGTGTGTAGTATAGGACACTAAGTGCCATAGGCAACTTTGTTTGCACCAGAAAAGGCAACAGAATTCAGCAGAAAGCTTGATACTGAAAGGAAATGGAACTGTTATTAACTGCATCATTTTCCAAGGTAATTTCTTTGAGGTTATTTGTACATAGGCAGTTTGGAGACACATATACTAAACATTACTTGCAATAAGAAGATGCAAAACAGTGCAGATAAAATTTGCATCATTTAAATCTTAGTATGGCAATTGTTGCAGAAGACATTTGGCCCAACAATAATTGGAAAAGTGCCACTCATTCAGCAAAACTGGATCTGTTTATAGGCATATACCTTTTTAACATTAAACACCTGTATCATGGACTTCAATTCAAAGTCTCACCACAGATGAGATGACTGAAAAGGCACGTTCCTCTGGCATCTTCTGGTTTCAACAAACTGTCATGTTCTTATAAGAGAATACATGAACAAGAAGTTAACAGTCTAATTAATTTCAAACTTTTCAAATGGATGGTAGTATCTCAACTGAAACACAACTGTATTTTAGTTAGAGCCATACAGATTCTAGGTAAAATGCTGGTATCAAAACTCAATCCTGAATGAGCAATCCACAAAACTCCCATATTCTTTGGATTGGAGACTCCAACTGTGGATAAGGAATCCTAAAGCTTCCTACAGAAACATGCAATATAGGTTTATCCTGTAGATGATAAAAAACAGTAAAGGCTACATGCCTCCATGGAGGCAGATTATAAGGCTCACACAAGATACTATGTTCTAAACTCCTGCAAATCATCTGATTTACAGTAACTATCTCTGTGTATTCTTTACCCACAGCAAGTGTAAAACAATTTGAATTAAGAACACCACAGTTATTTGGAAAGTAAATTTCCCAAGATCTGTTATATACTGCAGAGCTGCTAAGACCCATTGCTTTTAATAAAGCTTTACTCCACAAGGCCCAATCTGTCTGCAACAAAGAAGGAACATCTCTGCCAGACTGTTCAGACACAAGACTCAGGCTTATTGCCATACTGATCATAGTAGGTTGGCTGATAAAGTCTTCATGCTTAGTACTTAAAGGCCACGGAAGAAAGCACTGGTTTGTAAACCCCCTAGAAGGACTGTCACTGTTAACCAGTGGCATAGCTTTACAACCAGACCATACCACCTTAAAATGAGCTTTAGTATACGCAGTACTACTTAGTAATGCAAGGCTGAAACAAACCACAGCTATGCCCCTGTATCAACAAAGTAGACGCTCTTGAAATGCATAGTTTTTAGCAGTTTGACAGAGTAAAACTACTTTTCCCACAGAAATTCATGTAATAAACGGGAGATATAAGCAGCAAAGAAGGTGCTGACACTTCCTAATGGAGAACGTCACAGAAGATTTAATCACCACCAGATTTCGTTGCTATCACTTTTCTTGATTAATTCAGTGGAAAAGGACAGAAAAGTGAAGTGATCATATCAATTAACACTGTTTTAAATGATCAGCAACAGAGCTCTGAAGTGGAGAATAAAGAAGCAACAGATACAGCAAGGTGTTGCTGTACTTGAGTAACTAAATCTAGTTCTCTCACTGAGATCACACTTCCATTTAACATTCAAGATCACATAGAATCTACACGAAAGTAGCTCGGACGTGCGGCAACACAGATCAGCCATGCTGAACTTCTTGCAAAGAAGGAAGCAGTTCATAGCATTTAGAGCAGTGTGCTCCTCTGCAGAGCTCACTGCCCTTCATGGCTGCTGATGGTAAACCTGCCCTACACAGCCTGCTCTGTGAAGTGCTAAGCACACCAGCACTCCAGATACTAATTGCTACTGCTCCCCTGTGCCTGCCTTTCAAATGAGGGGAGGAAAAAAAGTCTGTTACAAGGATCGTAGAGATACTAAAGATGAAGGGGGAATAAAAAACCCCCGTGAATTTGACAAATGGATCACGACGTCAAGCGGTAAAGTATCGTTAGGGCATAAACAGCCTTCCTGCGGCAGTGTGGAAGCTTCCCTCGCACTATCGCAAAGTGGCTTAGGAAGAGGAGTTAATAGGTTCAAGCGCTTTCTGCTGCTGGCGGGGATGTGCGCGAGCGCTGCCTGGGCTGCGGGCTCGGGCCGGGCGCGGCATGGCCGGGCCTGCAGCGCCCCCGTGCGGCAAAGAGCCCCTTGTGTACCCAATGCCGCCGGCGGGCTCCGGCAGCAGCTGGACTCTTAATTCATTTACTCTGTTGACTTAGCTAAGTACAAAAAAAAAGTTAAATTTAACAGCAGATGAAACAATCAGATTCAGGTTACACACAGATAACAGCCTCTGTCTTGGCTACGTCTCGTTTGGTATTTCTCTTGCCCCAAATGCTGCCAGGCTGCCACACTGCACTTGGGACCAATGTCTGCTATTCCACAGCAGTTGTTATCCACATATACACCTACTTCATTTAGCTATGCACATGATGGACACGTGAATTCGTCCCATTATTTGTAGAAGGCCACGGTGCAGTACTGTTTAGAAATATGACAATCCATGAAAGGCAAACTTTTATTTTACTGCAATTGGTACATAGAACAGTGCTTCCAATTCCCATCCCTTCAGAAGGGCAGTAGATATGCCGTGCAAGATAGGAAATGAAGTTACTATGATGCAATCTGGTGAAATAATGGATTGTGCTAGACAGAGAGACTCTGGAGAGCCTTCCATCCCTTATGCACTCATTACCAGAAAGCAAGCAGACATGGTCTCCAATTCATAGATCCCAGGAAACAAGACTGCAGTAGTTACAACAACGTTTTATGTATTGCAAAGCATCTGTTTTAACTACGAAAGTCCTGTCAGAAGAAGCAGGAAATCTGAAGAGAAGTAAAGATAAGATAGTACTCTGAATGCTATTTAAGTCAAAGAACTTCAGAGTTCTTTTTCTTTCATGAGGTGTTTGCAATCATTCCTGCAACTACATGTTTTTTATAGTAATTCTGGTTGTTCTGTGTTGGTAGACAGCAGCTTCTAAGGAACACTTCCGTTACTCAACTTCACCAATACCCTAAGTCAGCCATAAATTCAGCATAATCCTGATTGCCCTCTTTCAGGACAAATTTTTCCATTTCTTCTGCCAAGCAGACTCTAGTTTCAGTTGTGCTCTCAATATACCTCCTATTTTGCTACTCTTGAGGTCACTGTAAATTCAAAAGGTACATACTGAGCTCAGACTTTATCTACTGTATCACTGCTTAACCAAATCAGCATAACTGCCATAGTTCTTTTACCTCACTCAAGCAAAGCAGGTATATCCAGACCACATACTTCTCCCAGACCATCCAATAAGTCACAGAAGTAGAATATTAACACCGACATATTTCGGTGTCCAAACCAGCAGGGTTGCAGGCAGAAGAACTTACTTTCATTTTTAAAGGTTAGTTTGCCAAAATACTGAGGCACACTGAAAAAATTGGTTCTGATTATATAAGTCAAAGCCATAGTCCAAAATCTAAGCCTATTCCTGATAACCTGATGAGCCAAGATGGGTTTTACATTCCAGAATATAGTCTCCAGGCTCATCTAATCATCAGCGTAGGCTAGTGACCAGAACTCTTACTTCAACAATGAACTGTCATTACAAGCTGACTTGGCATTACTTACAAAGAAAGGAGGGGGAGGGAATATTAATATTATATCCTCCATGTATATATAGAATAATCACAACATCCTCCACATTTATTTCCTTCTGGCTTTACAAGAGTTGCAAAAGAAACCTACCTTTCACTTACCTCTATATACTGCAATTGTCAACACAAAGTATGTGAAATGGCAGAACAAGAAATTACAACTTAATAAGAAAACTTTAACAGAATGCTCAACAAGAAGGGATAAGAGCAGCAACTTTCTAAAACCATCTGTTTGGTTCACATTCCCTTTAAGAATGGCTGTCAGTATAAATGTATCAGATGCTGTATCAGCATCTTTTTTCTCTTAATGGAAAAATATAAAATACACTTATGTTTCCCAGAGATATGTCACAGTATTTTAACAGTAAGTTGCTAATAAGAATCTCAGCACTCTCTGGGTTGTTTAAGCCATCCACAGTGATTATGAGTGATTGTGTTTTAGAAGCCACTGAATTGAAGACAAAGCTCAGGATGTATCATCACTTGCAACTTCCATCCAAAAGAAAGCAACACTTATTTTGCTGCATATATACAATGTCTGTGACTTTTGCACAGTGGGAAAAAAATCTGTTCCCTGTATAAATCCAGGGCATGTCACTGCAAACAAGATTTTTAATTAAAATTGGCATTTTTGAGTCTCCTGCTGACGGACAGCATCTCATTTTCTCCTCCTGAGATGGCTAAACTGGCTTCCAAGAGAGACAGTGAAAAGAAACAAAATCACTAGAATACCTAACTTTGACAAGTCTCTGCTGGGGACAATTTCAATAGCAGGATGCTGCAGAGAGAGGTAAAGAGACAAAAGATGACTACTTAGGAAGTCACCTCTAATGAAGATTCAAAACATCATAAATAAGACAGTAGAGAAAGCATTTTATTCCTAAGCCTGAAGACAGGATGATCAAGCAGGACAATTTTAATCAGAAGCCATATTGTTAAAGAGAATGCAGAACTATGTCTGCACCTCAGTGGGTAAAGCCTTCTTTTGAATGCAAAAAAAGGCTTAGGGGCTGGCTAGACCTCTGGCTGGGAGGTTGGCTAAACTGTCAGCTCTGACAAAGCTTTATCCCTCTCAGAAAACAGGCAGATACAGGTTCAAGTCAGACAGATAAATCAGACTTCTTGGCCAGAACGTTTTCCTCAATTGATTGCAAAGAGTTTATATTGACTGCCAGCACTGTACCTTCGGGAGGCTCTTCCCGCAGGTGAGGAGGCAATTCTTCACTTGTAGTCTCAGTTTCATCATCCACCATCTGTGTTGCTAAGCTAGGGCCCTGCAGAACAGAATAGCAAGAGGAGGTAAATTGCAGAAAGTTCAGAAAGGAACTACAAAAATGGTTACAGGACTAGAGAATATGCCAGACAGTAAGGACACAAGGAGCTCACTTTAGCTCCTTAGACGAGAAAGAAATAGCTGGGAGATCTGTTTGCAGTCAAATTACAGAAAGGGCTAAGTTTAAAAAAAAAATAGGACTTTTCAAGACAGCACACAAAGTTACAAGGGTTTTAATTGACTCAAAATCAGAAAATTAACAGTGAAGCATAATTTCTAAATTACTATTTCCAAAACATAATGCAATAATCAATTAAAACTTCCATTTATCAAGGGTAGCAGCGGATCCACCATCACCTGGAATTTTCAGGAAAAAAAACCTTATCTTTGTCTTATCAAGACTAAATTCTGAAATGCCACTTTTTTCAAAGGAAAACAAAGCAAACTGGTATACAATCTTTTAACCTATGCAGGTCCATTGACTGTGGAGTTTTCCCCTACAAGCCCAATACATCCATGTGTGCCTCCAAGTGTAATATGCCAAACTAGCCATTCCTGAAAAACTATGGAAATACCCTCCCACGTTTTGCATTTCCATGTTCCAGCATTCTTGATCCTGTAAAGTGTCTGCAATGTTACTGCTGGAAGAAATGAGCAGAGTCAAAAGATTTGCAGCTGAACTCCCCTTACACACACAATATTTTCATGACATGTGGAGCTATAAAAGTGTAGTTCCTTATTCAGTTTCAAACTATCACAGGAAAAAAAAATGCAACATCTTCTCCTTCCCAATTTACCTTTTTTAAGTCACAGAAGAGTAAACACTAGGCATAACTAGAGGACTCCTTCTTAAAAAACCTAATTTTCTTTGCAATGTTAGTACAGTGAAGAGTGAAATGACAAACTTAGCAGTCATTAGGAAATGAAGCTTTTGTGCACTTTGAAAACATGACTGGGTTTGTAGTCTGAACTATCTGAAAATGTGTACTAACATACGCAGCTGGAATGTTACAGAAATACAGCTGGTACATCAACAGCTTGCAAAATGTTATTATTTGAAGTCAGGAAGAAAAGGGGCTCATAGCCCTAAAGCTGCAGTATTTATTTTCATTCTTTCCAAACCCTGTGACTGCGAGGTTACTTTCTCTCTTTCCTCAATTTGCACATTATGAAGAGTACCACACTTTTCAAATTCCATCCATTGCACAAGTAGCTCACATTTTCATTCCTTCCCCTTTTTATCAACAAAATGGACATGAAAACAAGAAGTACCACCACAGTTTTCAGAATTTTTACAGCAGGGAAAAAAGAGATCACCCAGGTGAAGTGTACAGGTCTACTATGATGGTGCCAGGGTCATAACCCGGATTTCTGCCATCCATGACTATGCAAGTTTTACCTAGGCTATTTACCTATTTCTCCTCATTTAACACACAGTATCAACATTGCCCATATTTGGTCAGTAAAAAGTTCAAACATTAAGTCATCCGTTGTAGTAGCTATTCCAGAAAGGGAAAAAGGTGTTTATTACATGGCACAGATGGGAAAGTAGTAAGTTGCCTTAGTCCAATTAAACAAAATAAATAAACCCAGGAGTCAGTAATTAACATCAAGATCTAACCACCTCATTTCAAGTAAATAATGTGGTCTACATTTTAAGAACATGTAAACAATTCTGGGTAAGAGTAACAAACTGAATATAAAGAACGTATTTGAATAAGTTTCTACATCAACTGGCAATATATGAATTTACACATCTTTCCTACCCATCAGTGTCACAGAGAGAAAAGGAAAGATGAGGCTACAACAGTATACCAGATCAAAAGATTTATTTTTCATAGAAAACACCTGGACATGTAAGACATGATGCACAAATATTTGCCTTGGAAACACTCTGAATCACAACTGTGGAACTCCTAAACTAGAAGGGGTCTTGAATGTGAAACCTGTGCCTGTACTTTCTGGTTTACAGACAACAAAATTATTTTAATTTCTCAAAACAAGAGCAAGCCATCTGCACATACTAGCTATATGCTGCCCAAGGAGACAATCCAACTTCCAGGGATATGGAAAAGCGAGCAAGAAAAGCATTATCTTCCCTTCTTCAAAATAGTCAGTATTATCAATTTCCTACAAGACAGAACAGCTCAGTAGCTTCTCCCAATGACAGCCTATGATAAGTGATGCTCCTTTGGGTTACAGTTGTTGTCATCTACATAAATACAAAGAGGATGCAAAATGCTATCAAAAGTGAGTGGTGGCATTATGGTTTTTTTCTTCTTTTTATAATATGTTTCATAAAAGGCTATGTATTTATGGAGAGAGAGGACTACTGGTAATGAACTAAACAAGTGTGACAAATCCCATGCAAGCATTTCAGAATATACCTCATGCTCTTCCACCGGATAAAATATTTTGAGAATAATTCTGACCAGAACTTTAGCTATATGCTCAGATTTTCAGTATATTTGAAGACTGTATATTTTACAAGTGCTGTAATAAATGCATGCATGACAGAAAACAAGTTCCTATCCAGTCAGGGTCAGCATTTTCCACAAGGTACAGGGTTATGTTTATGATGCTGAAACCAAGAGCTCCATTTATCACAACATTTGTACTAACAAATGCTATCAGCCTGGTCAATCACAAAAAGAGCCATACTATCTCAGTCTCAGCAGAGTAATAAGTACTCAAAATAGCCACACAGTACAGGAGCAATCCCAACACCAAGCGATCAGTGTCAGCTCATTTTGCTCATAAGTCAATACCAACATGAGACTGTCACTGCAAATGCCACAATATGGTTCATCTTTCTAAAGAGCCCCTGCAGGCCATCTCAAAGCAACCAAAAAATCCTACCTACACCACCTCCACCTTTAGGCCTTTTAGACTCTACTTCTGTACTTAGCAATACATTAACTATGGTATATAATCTTAAACTGAAGTCCGTCAATTGACTGTTCACTGAGTCAGGAATTCATTTTGCTAATAAGTAGCAAAATACAAAACTCCAAAACAGAGTCCAAGAAGGACAACAATGAGGGTGGGCAATCATTTTTAAAAAAAAAAAAAAAAAAAGAATACATCCTGTGAAAAATTATTAATGAAATCAAACAAGTTTGGGACAAATAACTTCAAATTTCCTTCAGAGAACCACGTATCTTACAATTCTGCTCCTTATTGCCATTTCTACTCAATTCACAAAAGACAAAAAAAATACTTTAATCCCCAACCATAAGCAGAACCAGAAGGAAATAGACCATCTAAATACATCTTCTCCATTACACTCAAACTTACAAGTAATCTTTTCCCCCTTTCACAACACAAGCTGGAGGAATCTAAAGTTCATAGTCATGGATTCAGCAGCAGTTTACTGTCTCAGTTCTGAGACTACACTTTGGAAAGAATTCTAAAATCTGCAGCTTTAGCTACTACTTTGCCCGTGCATTTTCAAGTGAACATGCTATTTATTTCCTGATCTAAACTTCCATATTCCATTCTTGCTTCTAAACACCTTATTCCAGTTTCTCCTTTCTGTCATTTTTTCTTCATTCACTTACATTCCGGACTTGAGCCTAGAATCTTACTTCTTCAATTGCAAGAAACTGCCTCATTCCTCCTAAAGCCTCTCGTTAAGAGCCCAGAAGGTCAGGCTTGCTTCTTTCTATGCAAATCCTCAACTGCCAGCATAAATCACACGCCCTCTGTCCTACCTAACAGTGACTTTCAGACCTGGTATTCTATGTAGGCACAATTCCAGTAAAGCAATTAAGCAGAGGAAAATAAATGGCAGCTCAGGCTTCACACCTCCACATCTGTGATTTCATTTGTAAGCTTCCCAGCACAGGTCCAACGCCTTTTTTATACAGTATCAAATATATGCCAACTGCTAATCACAAAGACTGGATGCACCCCTAAAGAATGACAAGACTCAGTGGGTCTGTGTGAAGAAACAAATGAAGTAATCTCCAAACACAGGACAGTTTGTTAAGTGCTTCAGGATGCTAAAGTATCCCAGTGAAAGCATTGGCTATTTTTGTATCAGGTTTAAAGAATACTTATTTCAAATCCTCAAGACTAAAATCCAGTTTCCTGCACATTAGCATACTTTGCCCCTTCCTAACACCACAGAAACAAAACCCCAGCTCTTTTCATCCCAACTTCACTTTCTCCAAATGTGTGACAGATGATACGTGTTATGACTGGGCTGAACGTTTGCAGATGCCAAAGGGGTTGTCAGATCCAGTAACAATGAAGCTGACCCTCATCAGGCTTTCCTAAAACGACATCATTAACTACACTATTCATTTGGGATCTCTCCTCTATCCAGTCGCTGTTATAAAGTTTCTCAGAACTTATCTTTGATATTTCATGTTTAAACAAATTAAATTGTTCCATCTTCCATATCTGAAAATGGCTTTTCTGCTTTTCACACAATTACATAATGTCTCAATTCCTACAGAAAAAAAGGGGGCTGTTATATAAAGAAAAATAAAAATTAAACAACCAACCACTGGGTAGGTAGTTCAACACAATGACAACCTTTTCCAGGGAGCTGAGGACCTACAGGTACTTCAGCTGAAGCACATAACCACCCAACCATCTCATTATTCTCTGCTGCACAGTTAACCACGTTCAGACACTGGAAACAAGTTTAAAACTATCCCTGTACTTTTGTTAGGCAGTTTGCAGCTGCAGCTTTTACTTCAGCAACGAATTTTCAGCATATTAAGGAATTAAGACTTTAATTTAAAGTCTTCCAAATGCAATAGGAATGTTCCATTGAATCTGCCATCATTATTGATTGCACATCCACACCTTTGGGATTTCCAGTGTTGGTTGGATTTTTCCTGCAGAGGGAATAAAATTGATCTACAACCATAAACATCTATTTTTTACCTTTTTTTTGCTTTCTTCTACGTTTAAGAAAGCCTCTTGATGGATGCTTTGCTCTTAGTTTTGTAAAACAAAGTTCACTTATAATGAGAGCTTCTGTGCCAGGTTTCAGCCCAAGGGGAATTTGAGTTGCAGTTATAAATCCCCTGGAACACTAAAGGAAAGTACAGAAATAGAAATGCTGAGGATGACAGTAGTGTAAAATTGTAGCACTTTGTTCAAAGTACGCTGTAATGAAGAATAGAAAAGTTGCTTAGCTTACTTGCTCCTTTCTGAGTGTGGACAAACACATTAGGGAGGCTACAATTTTAACAACACTTAATTTTGTCTTGACAACAGGACTGGTGGATAGAGGCAATGAGAACAAGATTAATGTTGCAAATGCCAAATCAAGATTGAGTTCTATTGTTCTTAGCAGAACAGTCAAATCCTATTTTTAAAGCAATAAAGCAACTTTGTACTGTCAGTAATCCAAATTAAGAGTTTATTTGGCATAAATAAATTTTCAAGAGTACTAATGACACCACAGTCTATTCTCCATTCAGCAAGCCAGTAATCTGATGGTTTACACTTTTCATGTTCATGTTCTATGTGGGGTAGGTAACACCATTTATACAACAAACAGCCAATACAGTCTGCTCAGTGGTACATCAGACAGTTCTGGATTTTGAATTTAATATTGTATTGAACTTTGTCTTGATCGACCATTTATTTTCCATCTGGATTTTACCTACTAAATCAATGTTAGCACAGGAAGAATATAAGAGTGGTTTTCAAAAACCAAACCAAGCAAACCACATTTCATTTGATCATGCACTGACCTGGCCCAAAGGGAATAACTAACATACTATACTAGAATATAACTATACTATAACATTCTATAAATGTACTTTTCCAGCTTGGTCCTTGACAGATGGATTTAGTGATTAATGCCAGTTTTACCCTGACTAAAGAAATGAGATAATGCACTCTACAGAAAGAATATTCTCCATTTTCCTAACAAGATGTGGAAGTATCACTATAGGGAGCTGCAGACAGCATGAGAAATTTGTCTGAAAAATGAGAAGTCGTCTGCCTAATAATATAGGCTTGAAAAATATGAGCATTCTCTCACAAGGGATATCACTGCAAGAGTTTGAAACACAAGTTATCTTACCAAAAAATCCTAATTTCCTTTTTAAAAATTTTACTAAAAAAAAAGCTGCAAATCCATTTGAAGTTAAAAAATTGTTTCAAAACCCTCAAATGTAATTTTAGATGCTAGAAATTGAGGATAAATATAAAATGTTTTATTCTGTACAGAACTTATTCCTGTGTCCTTATTTCATTAGGTATTTCAAAATGCATTTTCTACATTTGCTAATTAGCTTAGAGATTGCAGTATGATGCATTTATCACACAACTTTTAAATATACTTTGTTGATGGATAGGTAGTTAAATATTTCCTTCCTTAGAAATGAGTTTTGAACTCACATCACAGCTTTTCAAGATAAGTGTTGCTTGTCATTCTACGCACTGGTTGTAGTGCTTTAAAGAAGAAACATTTCAGATAAAATATTTACCAATTCTACAGAACAAAAGCTACATCTTCTGGTACTGTTAAGCCCTCCAATTTCACACCTAGCCTGCACAGTCAAAACTTGCCTGCCAGAAGCACTGCCAGCAGTAACACCCCTTTTATTTCAGGCTCCACAGAGACCTCTTTCCCCCCATACTCACTCCAAGAAGTAGTAAGGAAGATCACAACTTGCTGAATAAAAGATTCCAACCAGAGTTAGTACATTCAGCAACCAAACAGCCATCGGATAGAAAAAACTCTTGATCACTATGAATATAAGCAACACACAAGCAGTAATTCATTCAGGAAGCAACAGCTTTTGGTAACTGCTGCCTTTTACTTTGAAGATCTGTGAGGTGCCAAGGTTCTCCCTCCAAAATGTTTTTACAATGAATCAAAGCCCAGGAATTGCACTAGACCTTGAGCAGCTCTGCAGACAATGTAGGATTTACTAGCACCAGCACAAGCCACTTCTGTGATGCCCACTAAGTTCAGTCAGAACATTTCTTTTGAAGAAACTTAAGAGCTCTACTATTTGTCCCCATCTATATAAGTATATGCCTTGCCCAGAACTTCACAGGTAACCCCTTCCCATCTCTCTGAAATTCAGCTAAATATTGGAAAAGAAAACCACTGCAAAGTTTGCAAGGCAGCTCAGCAATAAAGGAAAACAGATGTGACCAATCAGAGGCAAATATTTAAATCAAAATTATGTACAGAATATGTAGTCTGTGTTCCCTTTTACTCTATCACTTACATTCACGTTCCTCATGATTTAGGACTACATGTTAGGAAAACAAAATATTACTATATACTCCATAGAAAGCAATACCTCTTGTCTCTTATTTTTATAAGCTATTCCTTTCCCAAGTACTTCTCATTTCGACTATAAAGAGGCCTGCTAAATAGGATTGAGCACATGCAAAAAAATAGTTTACATATACATCATTTTGACAGTACGATTCATGACATCCTTACGGAACAGAGTTGTCTGTAAATACAATCAAGAAAAATATTTACATGAGCTTTCCATAAATCTGATACTGCATCTTCAAAATATCTTGCCTTATTCTGATCTCTAAAATGTATCTGTCAACACTCACTATCACAGGCAGTCAGAAAAAGATAACTCTAGGCACATTCTTTCTCTTAAATATAGCTCTAGGTTTCTCAAAGTAAAAGGTCACATTTATGACACTTGTCATATCCCAAACTATATAACTTAACGGTGAGCACATGTCAAAGTACCACAAGCTCTCATTCTACTTTGAAGAATCCTTTCAATAAAGAGGGGACCAGCTTCTTAACTGAAATCACATCTTGAGCTTGCTTACACAAACAAGAACTTCAATATGACCTGTCACTCTCAATGCCTTTCATTTTTCTCATTTTGGATTTAGACCAGTGACAGCAGCAGTGTTAGACAGTCACCACAGCAGAACCATACCAGGATCTATCCTAATGCCTCAACTCATTCACCCATTGAAGATAAAGTATGAAGAGGTTCTGTTAGCAACGGCACAAGAATCTTCTCCAGTGCTGCCTAGGACTTGAGAAATCTAGCATTTAGCCACAAGAGATTAATACTGGAAAGATACTATGTTGTGGGACAGTAATTAGCAACTAACTACAATAGGCAGGGGTTTGGTAATCTCCCCACTGCCCTAATAAATGGAACTGCCCTCCCCACAGGACAGGCACATTACCCAGGCTGCTAATGCAGCCTGAAAAGGTATATTTTCTTGCCATTGGGATGATCTGCCCTTGAAAGAAAGTAAACTTTATTGACATATTCAAAAGATATCACTTATTACTACATACATTAAAAGTCTACTTCCTGACACAATCTGAGCTCCTTGCCTCTCACTCCTGTCCTATAAAGCAGAAAAAGGGACTGTAACCAGTTTTGTATTTTGCATAACCTGGAAGGTCCCAGAGAGACCATCCTCCAGCATGGACACAGCTCAAAAGACATGGGAACAGAAATAAAGTACACATGAAGACTATCTTGAATCAGCTGCAACACCAAATTGGTGTTGTACTTTGCAATATTACTTCACTTCACTCTACCTTGTCAACAGGATACTTATTACGTGATTGTCCTAAACTACATCAGGCTTCCGTTTCCTCAGCAATGATCAACATTAGTAATAGATCCTGAAAGGACCACTTCTACGAACTCCCCTGATGTTACCGCTTAACTTCCCTTCGCCTGCTTCTTTCCTTCCCTAAGTAGGCAGAGCATTTTGATACACACTAACATTAATCTGTTTTCTTTAGACTGCTCTGCCTTCTCAGCAACATGCTAACCAGCATCAAGCAGCTCAGCATCAAAACCAATGTTGCCAGAAACACGCAAGCTCAAATGTATTTCCCAAGATATAATAATAATTAGGGGAGAAATAGACACAATAACCTTTGAAAAGTTTAGTTTTGATGTCTTACCTGCAATGATAAAAAACTTAAACTTATTTGTTTTAAAGTCACACCGAACTACTCATAAAAGGGATTCAGATCCAACTCACACTACAGACACCTCTTCCTTCCCTTCACTTCTCCTTTCCTCACCCTTTTAAAGGGGTGAAAATACTGCACATTTCAATGCATTCTACTTGTTAAAAGAAAAGGTAATTATCCCCACCCCCAGCTTAAGATTTTAAATCATGCATCTGCAATGATCTTACCTAGAAGAAACTTGAACCTACAACAAAAGGTGGCACACATGGAAAGAAATGTGCACTGAAAGAAATTACCCACTCAGAGAAAAAAAAGTGAACCCTTTTATACTGAAAAGCTCTACACAGTGGTTATACCTGAAAAATGATTGATTAAAAAAAAACAAACAACCTTCCCCCCAAAGACATGCATTTTCCTTGCGGTCAGAACATGACTCCACTCACATCTTGTTGTATTTTGAATGAGCTCGTCTTAAATAGCCATGAGCTTTCCCCACTCTAGTGGGGCAAAAAAGGAATTCAGTAGAAATAATGGGCTTAGCAAGAATAAGCAGCTGTTTACTCTGCATGCAATAAAACAGAAGCTGAAGTAAATATTTTCAGTTTTGACCTCAAGCTGGAGGTACTGCTCAGACAACACTCTGAGGTTTTTGTTTTCCAGTGTAAGTCAACAAATCATCCAAAGCCATGGTGCTGTTTATTGATAACATTCTCAATACATACTTTTTATTATCCTACACTATTGGAACTAACAAACATTCAGAGAGAAAGAAAAAAAAACTTTTTAGTAAACACTTTTTACTATCAGGCTGTGTACAAATGCACAACAAAATATAACACTGCATAGAAGGAGATGCTCTTTTTACATATATTTATTGCATGTATGCAGAGGCTGTCCCTTTTCTTTCATCCACCAGCTGGGCAGGTGTTTATGGTTAAGAGCCCCTGATGCCCAGAGACAACTTTAACCTCAGTGACTGCCACACATGCACACATGACTCAGAGGATTGGAGGAAGACCTGAGCCAAATTTCTCCACTGAGATTGGTACAGACCTATACAGTTTCTGCCTCAAAGAGCTTACAACCTAGCTAATACATTTTTTGTTTTACTGCTGGACAAATTCAGGAGACAGGGAATGCCTGGTGTGCCTCAAGTTTCAGACTGATTAATGAGAGAAAATCCCTTCAAAAGTCATACACCTGAAAATTAAAGAGATATGACAACATAAAGTGAAGAAAAAGCAATACAACAGCATTGCTGACTCCTAACCAACACAACTGAAGACACAACCTCACATCTGAGTGTTTTATATTACTGTTTCTATAGTCCAGCCAGCCTCAGCACCCACACCAATAGCCCGCTCAGGTTAAAGACATTTTCTATCCCAACAGTTTTCCACAGCACACTACGGAGTCAGGCGACGATCTCCCCCAGGCTTAGGGAAGGGCCTGCGGGAGCAGCAGCACAGGTGGGCGCCGGAGCAGCCCCGGCCGCACAGGAGGCACGAACCCCACGGCTGCCGGGGAGGGAAGCCGCCCTCGAGATGCTGAGGATGAAGGAAGATGCCCGGGGAAGGAGGGTGGTGGAGACATCAGCCTAGAAGGGCAGCGGGCGCAGGCAGCCTCCTCCGGCTCCCACGCTACTCCCGTCCCAGCGCCGCAGGAAACGATCCGGGTTTTAATGGAGAGAGGGGGGGATTCTTTCTCGGGAAACGGACCCAGCACATCCCCCGTGAAGTTGGAAGCTTCTGGAAGTTGTACACTTCGTTACGAGCGCGCACGGCCGCCGCCACCTCCCGCNCCTTTCCCGGGACACACCGCCAGCCAAATCCGCTGCCTGACATGGCAGGTGAAGTGCTTCACCTGGGGTAACATACTGGCCTCTTTCTGTTTCCAGTGCAAACTGCTGGGAATGCAGCGAAGGGAGATTAATTAACTCAGCCTTCAGGCAAACATAGAAGCAGTGTTTGTTTGGCCAAGATGAGGAGCCAGTTCTCCGAGCATTGCCCTCGCTGCAGGCTTGCCGGCATTCACGGAATCAAATGGAATCAATTAGGTTGGAAAAGATCTGTGAAGTCATTGAGTCTGAAGTAAACGCCCCCATGTCAGCTCGACCATGGCACTAAATGCCACATCCGGTCTTAAAACAACTCCAAGGACTCCACCACCTCCCTGGTCAATCCATTCCAGCGTCTAACCACCCTTATTGTGAAGAAATTCCTACTTATGTCCAACCTAAACTCCCTTTCTTCCCGCTATCCTCAGCCAATGGAGCATGGCTCCAGCCTGCAGGATGGGGGCTGCGCCCATGCTGCTGCCTCACACGAGTGAGTATGGTTTGGTGGCAATGATAAAAGAATCTGGACATAATCTGTGGCGTCTAAAGTTTTCTTTTTCGTGTATAGCTTTAAAACTATCACTGAGCACAACCACACACATGGATAAAAGCATGTTCTGCTAGTGGATGGTTTGGTGCAATGAGGGATGCCAGGCATAGCTAAATGAAGAGTTGTGTGAAGTAATGATTCCTGAAATAGGGAGAGAAAACAACATTAAGTGAATGACAGTGATAAAGAGTTCGTTTTTCTCTGATTTAATATTATTNGCCCTCGCTGCAGGCTTGCCGGCATTCACGGAATCAAATGGAATCAATTAGGATGGAAAAGATCTGTGAAGTCATTGAGTCTGAAGTAAACGCCCCCATGTCAGCTCGACCATGGCACTAAATGCCACATCCGGTCTTAAAACAACTCCAAGGACTCCACCACCTCCCTGGTCAATCCATTCCAGCGTCTAACCACCCTTATTGTGAAGAAATTCCTACTTATGTCCAACCTAAACTCCCTTTCTTCCCGCTACCCTCAGCCAATGGAGCATGGCTCCAGCCTGCAGGATGGGGGCTGCGCCCATGCTGCTGCCTCACACGAGTGAGTATGGTTTGGTGGCAATGATAAAAGAATCTGGACATAATCTTTGGCGTCTAAAGTTTTCTTTTTCGTGTATAGCTTTAAAACTATCACTGAGCACAACCACACACATGGATAAAAGCATGTTCTGCTAGTGGATGGTTTGGTGCAATGAGGGATGCCAGGCATAGCTAAACGAAAAGAAGAGTTGTGTGATGTAATGATTCCTGAAATAGCTAAAGAAAACAACATTAAGTGAATGACAGTGATAAAGAGTTCGTTTTTCTCTGATTTAATATTCTAAATGTGATGCTGAGTTAATATGTAGAGAACATAACTAACTCAACAGGTGGTTGAGTCTGAAAGAGGAAAGTCTGCTTTTGTTCCTTCTTTTTAACTTCTTGACTAAGAAATGTTGGAATTCCTTTTCTAAAGAAGTGCCCTAGGCAACCATATGTCTTTTAAGGCATTCTGGAATACAGTGGACCCTAGTTAGTCAGAAACCATAAAAGGAACAATTACATTGCTCATAGTCTAGGAATACCTTCTCTCTGTACACAGTTAATGTTTTGTTTGTCCCACACTGTCATTTCTAATTGCAGAACCTCCTTGGAGTGGTACCATAAGGCTGGTTTCCATTTTTCATTTAAAAGTGTGATAATTGATAAAAGATTCATGTTAATCACAAAAGCATTGGGGTTTGTATAAACCAGAATACCAAGCTCTGAAGTGAAGCATGGACACTAGATAAAGGAAATTATATGATAAAAACATTCTGTTTAAAATCACCTTGTTATATTATGTTATATTATGTTATGTTTTCCAAATAAGTTGCATCTCCTACCAGCTTGCAAAATTAGACTTCCCAGTAGCCCTTCCTGCCTTTGTCTGATCAATGCTGCCTCTCTCAAGGACCAGACTTCCAGAATTTTGCATATGGTTATCTACAAAGACCAGATGGTTATCTGCGACTGATTATCACCAGACATATTGTGAATTTGTGTGTGTTTATTCGACCACCACTGCT
>VXBI01010782.1:0-14665 GCA_013397375.1 Toxostoma redivivum
CTCTGTTTTAACCTTGGCAAGGCATTCCACTAATGAGTAAATGATGCAAGCTGCACCTTGATTGTAACATTACTTTAGTTGTACTTTCACCTTGTGGGAAGATGTTGGAAGACATTTTGAACCTATGGTTTAATATACATTCCAAGGGAAATTGTTTAGTTGTTCTCAAAAATTAACGCAAAATAAGCAATGTTAATCATGTGTTTGTTTGTTTTGAATATGACTGTAAGAAAATATTGATATTTGAGACACTTGCAGAGCTTAGTTGCCAGATTAGGAAAATATCAAGTACCCACTTAACTTTATGTGTTGAAGTGCTTTCCTAAACATTTTTTCACCAAGAAGTGTAACCAGATCATTTTAGTCATTCCTATTCCTATTATGATTCCATCATAGAACTTAGATATTTTAGGACTAAGATAGAACACAGAATCCTCTGTATCAGATAGTCTTAATATATAAGCAACCTTAGTAAATTCAGTGTTATGTTGCAACATAAGTTAATGAGAGGGGAAATACTCTTTGGCAGGGGGGAGGGGGAAGGTTTAAAAATATATGCACTAATCTGAAAGCTTAGATGTTTTATGATAAAGTGTGCTCTGTGTTCCAGATTTTTATATCCTTTATAACAATGTAAGGTAATAATAAGTTTGCGAATCATAGCATTGACCAGAATTTTATTTGGTCTTTTTCTTACAACTTTTTCTTACCTGGTCTTCTAAAAGCTACAAGTTAGGTCTCTCCACAGGAAAAACACAGGCAAAGAGTGTGTGTCCAAGACTGAACAACCATGGTGTAACAAGGTGTTATAATTGTTGCTTTTTCATGCTGTTTGGGTATGATAAATGAAATATCTCACACCAGGAAACTGGCATTACATCTGTGAAAGAAGAAGAAGAATGGCTAGAGTGATTTACAGGAATCACTTGCATGACTTTATTACTAAGTCACTATTTTATGAAAACAAAATTATTTTTGTTAAAGTTATTTTTGTTGTGTGCCCCGCTTTTGTTTACATTTCTTTTGTGTGGGATCTCTGTTTGGCACACACATTTTTCATGTCCCCCCCTCCCCAGCAACCCTTGATCCATCAATATCTCTTAGTCCACCACTACCATTTAGCAACTTACACCACAAAACCCCTTGTCAGCATTGCCCAGCCCTCCAAACCAGTGATATCAGCCATAACTTCAGTAGTCACGTCAAATGTGTCAGGTTACAGTGACCACTTCCAAGACACCTTCTGATTCTATAACTACTATGTACTATGTACATAGTATTTGTACTATGTACAAATCAATGGTTGTTTAATTCTCTCAGCATGCTAAGGAGGGAACTCCTATTATCCCCATTGCATAAACAGTGAGCTAAAGACTTTTTCAAATAGGTCTGATTATTATGAAAAGGCCATTGTGTTTCCTGTAGCTGTAAATAGTACAATATCTTCGACAATGCACACTTAAGAACAAGAACTTCCTAAATCTGTAGTCAAATATACTCTTACTTGTGTTTTGATCCATCTGGAACTGTCACACCTTTTCCTGTTTCCTTACAGGTCTGTAAGAACTTAACCAAAAGAAAGAACAAGGCATTCTGCTATTTGGAAATCACAAGCCAGATTTTGATTTGAGTTAGAGTGGGATAAATTCAGGGTAGCTGCCATGACTGTATATATACATCTGAACTGCAGCTTTGATCTTGCCACACCCTATTTTCCTTGTGTAGAAAAAGAACTCAAATCAAAGGACCAGGTAGCTGAGCCTGCCAGCTGGCTTTGCCTAGCTATAACTACTAGATGAAGGCAAAAAAAAACCACACCAAACAAAAAAAAGAACCAGAAATTGCCTCTATAACTGTTTGACTGTTTGAGTTTTTTATAAAAATTATCCATCCATATTCCTGTCTGTGGGTATGATCCTGAAAATCAATGAGAACCTCCTCAGTACCAAGGGTTTTTTCCTTTGGCTTCAGCAAAAAAAAACTCTGTCAAATCATTTGGGTTTTTCCCCATCTTAAAATGCCCTTGGTGCATGCAGACACATCTCTGGCAGAGCACATCATGGGTACAACATGCCATTACAACTTCGTACCGAGTTTAATTACTGCTAAAGCAGCCACATAAACCTAGTGTGCTCCATAGAACACAATGGGCTAAAGACTACATCTTTTAAGTCAAGGTGTAGATTTGGAAAGTAAAATACAGAGTTTCTCTGTAATTTTGTGTTAAAATAACAGAATTGCAGGATGGCTGAGGTTGGAAAAGGCCTGTAAGATCATAGAGGACAATTGCTAACCTGACACCACTGTGTTCACCACTAAACCATGTCCCCAAGTGCTACAGCCACGTTTTTTGAACACTTCCGGAGATTGCACCACTTCCCTGAGCAGCCTGTTCCAATGCTTGACCATCCTTTTGTTATAAATGAGAGACAAGAGTCTCGATATTTAGCAAAATTTAGATTGCTTTATTTGATATAGACAGAGCAAGCAGCACGCTGGGGGAACGTGAGGGGTCACCGCCCAATCAACGTCCCGCCGAACTTGGTTTGCAGCTCTTTTTTGTAGTATGGTCTCCCGTTGTAATTAATAATTTTTATGTTCTTTGCTGTCCCAATTTTGCTAGGTAAGCAGTGGTGAATAAACATTCAGCAGGCCTCCAGGCAATAGACTAAACATATACAAATTCACTGGGCTTCCAGGCGATAATCAATCACAGATAACCATCTGGTCCTGGTAGATAACCTCCTGAGAAGTTTTGGAGGTCTGGCTCTTGAGGTACACAAAGGCATACTATACAAACATACTATAATATAACATAACATAATAAAACATACCGTAATGTAACATAACATAACATGGTGATTTTAAACAGAATTATTTTATCATATAATTTCCTTTATCTAGTGTCCATGCTTCACTTCAGAGCTTGGTATTCTGATTTATACAAACCCCAGTGCTTCTGTGATTGACACGAATCTTTTATCAATTATTACACTTTCAAGGAAGAAATTCTCAAAAATATCCAGTATAAGCCCCCCTTGGTGCAACTTGAGACCATTTCTATCACTTGTTACCTGGCAGAAGAGGCTGACCCCACCTGGCTACCCCCTCCTTTCAGGCAGCTGTAGAGTGATGAGGTCTCCCCTGAGCCTCCTTTTCTCCAGGCTGAACACCCCCAGCTCCCTCAGCTGCTCCTCACAGGACTTGTGCTCCAGACCCTTCCCCAGCTCCGTTCCCTTCTCTGGACACGCTCCAGCCCCTCAATGTCTTTCTTGCAGTGAGGGGCCCAGAACTGAACACAGCATTGGAGCTGTGGCCTCAGCAGTGCCAGTACAGGGGGACGGTCACTGCCCTGCTCCTGCTGGCCACACCACTGCTGATCCAGGCCAGGCTGACAAGGCCTCAGAGCCCCAGGAAGCGCCGGTTTGCCAAGCCCTGCGCTCAATTCCAGGAGGTATTCCCAGATTTCCAGGCCTCGCCCTCCGGCAGAGCCCGAGCGCTCCCGCGCCGCCGCGGGCGGAGGGCGCCCCCTGGCGGTATCGCGGCGCCTCCACGGGCTGCAGCGACAACAGCGGCGAACGTCCCTCACAGCCGGGAGGAAACAAATCCCCGCTCCTTCCGAGCAACAAAGGCAATATACATGGCAGCTTCAGCAGTAATTAAGGCATTCAAAGCTTTTTTTTGTCCTCAACCCGTAACAGTGATAGACCTTGGGCTGCTCTGTCCCCTGAGTTTAAGGACCAGGAGTGTGGGAACAGTGACCTTCCCTTTGTGGATACCGAAATTGCAAGGGACCAGCTTTACCAGGTGAATGCTCACAAGTCCATGGGGCCTGGTGAGATTCACACCAGAGGTGTGAGGGAGCCTGCAGATATTATGGTAGGACCCCTCCTGATCATCCTGGGAGTCTGTGGAAGTCCCTAAGGCAGGATGTTAGTCTCACCTACAAAAAGGTATGTGAGCAAAGACTCAGAGAGCTACAGACCTTGAAAAAGTACGGAGATTATTATACTGGGTACTATTAAAAGCCATTTAAAGAAGAATTTATAGTCAACATGAGTTTCCTAAAGGGAAATTCTTCTTTAAGTAATTTAATATCATTCTGGGATAGGAACACCTCCCTAGTGGATGAAGAGAAGGAGTAGATGTAGTTTTATTGGATTTTAGTACAGCACCCTTCTGGAGAATCTGTCCAGCTGTGAGATGAATGGATTCATGGTGTGCTGGGTGAAGAACTGGCTGAAGGACAGAGCTCAAAGTGTGTCATAGTGAATGGGACTACATCTGGCTGGCCTCTGGTCACCAGTGCTGCTCCTTCAGGGCTCAGTTCCAGAGTGAGTTCTGTTCAGTGTGTTTGTTAATGATCTGGATGCAGGAGGTGAACACACCATTAGCAAGTTTGCTCATAATACCAAACTGGGAGGTGCTGCTGACTCTCTCAGGGGACAGGAGGCCCTGCAGAGGGATCTAGATAAATTGGAGCATTTGCCTTAAAGGTGATTATTACACTGTATTCCAGATTGGTGTAGCCTTATCTTGAGTGCCATGTGCAGTTCTGGGCCTCACAGTTTAAGAAGGATGTGAAGGTCCTTGAATGAGCTTGTCTGTTGTGGAGGAAAGGAGGCTCAATGGCAACCTCATTGCTCTCCACAGCTTCCTGAGGAAGTAGAGAGAGAGATGCTGAACTCTTCTCCCTGGTATCCAGTGGCAGGGTGTGTGGGAATGGTTCAAAGCTGTGCCAGAAGGGGTTGAAACTGAACATTAGGAAGCATTTCTTCATTAAAAGGGTGGTCAAATACTGGAGAAGGCTTCCTGGTGGGTGCTCCAAACCTGTCCATGTTTAAAGGCATTTGGATAATGCCCTTAATAATATGCTTTAACTTTTGGTCAGCCCTGAAGCAGTCAGGCAGTTGGACTGCATGACCACTGTAGGTTCCTTCCAATAAAAATAGTCCTATTCTATTTTATTCTATTCTAAAGCTCCTATAACAATGACTGGGGGGATGGCGAAAGGCAAGTGCTCTTCTTTTTAAAAGCTCTCTCTGCAATTCTGGGTAAATATTAACTATTTCTTTGGTAATGTTTGATTTTTAAAGAGTAAAGAGCAGTTTCCTCTGTATATATATCATACTTATTCAGCATGCCAGACTGCAGCATGTGTTTTGAGGAAGAAAAAGTGGTTTCATTGATTGCTTTTCCAGAAAAATCTTTAACATTCTAAATGTTAAGACGTGAGTTCTGCCAAATCAATAATAGACTCAGAGTGCACACATGGAAACATTACAGATACACAGATGTTACACCATTGTTTTATGGCATAGGTATATTTTAGGAGCTGTGAGGATGTTGGACATACTCCGGAGATTTTTCTTTAATTTTTCAGATTAGTTAAATTTCCAAATTCTGTCTCTGCACTTCCACGCTATAAATAAAATTTGTGAACTGAAGCTTCAGCACTTTTCTGCTGCAAGTCATTCACAGTGACCTTTTTGTTGGTGGATTAAATGGCTGTTGCACATGCAATACAGACAAAAATGCATCTGGATAGAGGCTCAGGTGCATCCACTTCTAGCATTAGTGTGGTGTACTTTACTCAGAACCACTTATCTGCAAGTGCTGGAGCTTCTTTCTGTGTTGTGAGAGAAAGGTTTTGGCTTGAGGATTGCTGAAGCGGGTAGTCCAACAGAGGTGAGGCTGCTGTAGCTCCCTGTTTCCAGATGCAGTAAATACTGGGGTGGGCTATTGCTTGTATTTCCTATAGTCCCGCAGAGTGTATGTGCATATATTTACGCACAGCTGATCACACAAGCAGAGGCACAAACGTCATAATCCTGCCTTCTCTTTGGCAGTTAAGGGTTGGTTGTTTTTTTTTTTTATTGTGAAATAATTTTTTATTATGTCCATGTAATGAGTACAATTCAGGCACTCTGTCCAGTAACTGGACCCTCGGCCTTCCACTTTACTTTGCATGACCACACATAAACCAACACCTACATATGTGCACTGTGGATCTTCCCAGTAACTGTCCCTGGCTCCTGCTGTCTCCCCCCAACTCACACTCGGAGCCATAAACCTGCAGATGGGTCTCAAGTTGACTACTGACCTCATAGCCTCTCCAATGGTTGGTTTGGACCTCTTGGTCCCTCCAGGAACCAACTGTCAGGCCACTCTGGTCCCCCTGGTATCCAGCCTAGACCTATGGCTTCTCCATTTTATGGCTTCCAAGCCTCCTTCTCACCAACTAATCCAGCTTGATATTTGCAGGTGTGCACACACTGATATACATCCCTTCACAGCACACAGTCTTCTCCAAAAGAGCAGCATCCTCTCTCCATACAAATTTATTTCATCCCCAGTTGCTCAAATCACACCTGTCAGGTGGCCTGTACAAAGATCACTAGATCAGGAGATGCCTTTTGCTTACAGCATCTAGTAGTGATTTCTTTTCTTGTCACTTCATGTTTCTTACACTTTTCAATTGCTGCAGTTTGGATTCCTCCCCAGACTGTAGCTCCCTTCAGTGTAGTGCCTGCTCCTGCAGGGATGCCTTCATGGATTGCAGTCATCTCAGGATGTTTCTGTACCTATGTCTTCTTGTGTGTCATCACTTGTACCCTCACAAATCTCCCAGCAGCCTCTCCTCTTTATTAAACGTGTTTCACAGAGATGCTGCATGCTTCTGTAATTGGTTTAGGTTTTGGCATGTGGTGGGTTGATGGTATCTGTTGCCAAGCCAGCTGGAACCAGCTGTGACTGGAGGGCAGACCTTCCACATAGCTGGCCCCTCCAGCTCCTCTGCTACCAAAACTCTGCCAGCTATGCACTGTAGCACAGTGTAGCATTTTCTTTCAGTTTGAGGCAACTCACAATCTGTCGAGTTAGGAGCTGTGTTTCGGCAGAAGCATTCTCAGCTTCATCTCAGGTTTCCCCAGCCTTCCACTGCCCTCCAGTGGATAGTGCTGCTTGTCAGCTTTGTCTCCCGTGGCATATAAGGCAGTTTTAAGGTGTTTCCTTTCCTTCCACACCGCATCCTTTAGCAAATAAAAAAGAGCAACGTGCACATGAGTGTCAGTGTTCCAGGTTTGAACATTGAGAATCCCTAAAGGTTTTTGATTAATTCCTGTAAAATCAGAGAGCTTTTCTTTTTAACCCAGACACATTCTGGGGAATAAGAACTAAAGGTGTGAGAGCAAAGATGCTCAAATTATATTTAAGAGATCCCAGAGAGGTGTTAGGGTGAGGGTTTGATTGTTGATAATAGGTTTTCTTTTCATTCCTGGTGTCAGAAGATCTGCTGAGTTCTGTTTCAATTCATAGTGTGTTTTACCTGAGATGAGGAGCAGGACTTCACTGATGGAAGGCTTGTCTGTATTTCTTCCTAAGGAACTGTTTAGTCTGGGGTACAGGTATATTCCTGACAGTAACATTAACTGATGCAGAAGAAATAGCAGAAGTGAAACCCTCTTGGGAGGATGATCAGGAGCTAGTTCTTAACTGGACTGCAAACAAACCCTGATGAAAAACACCCTTCTTCCCTCTGCACTCCTGTCCCTTCTCCTTCTGTTCTCCCATTCCTTCACACCATGCATTGCACTCAGTCCCTTCAGTGAGGCAATGCACACTGGGATCAGTGTGCAGTGGTTCCTCCATCAGCAGCAGTCCCTTTAGAGTCATGCCTGCTGGGCCCTGCTTAGGCATGGTTTTTGCTGTACTCCTGGTCATTTTTTCCTTCCCTGCTGGTGCTTTCTGTCCTTTCTGAAACAGATGTTTCAGAGGTGCTACAAACCCATCGAGTGGCTCAGAGCCACCAAGAAGTTTGGCTGATGTGCTCAGCTGTGGCCTGCAGTGGGCCAGGAGGAGACTGGCTGCCTCCAGTGTGGCTATGACCTTCCAACAGAAGCTCATCCCTATAGCCCCTTCGCTAACCTGCTGAGTATGTTTAGTAGACAGATATATGACATTTTACAAATTATGTTACTTCCCTGTGCCATGGGAGAGACGGTGCAGTGAAGTGGAGCAGTTGAACAGGCTGGCATTGTGGTTTCATTCACAGGATCCTCATTCTGCAGGAGACATGGTACAATCCTGAAGGGAGCATGAGAGGGTCAGTGTGGTTGTTCCTACCATGCTCTGGCTCCTAGCACAGGAACATGGGTGGGTCTTGGGTTTCCCTCACTCATTTCAGCTCCCTGAACTCAGAGGCCACAGAAATAGTCATGCATCCTGGAGCAGAGTCACAGGGTCATTCTTCAGTCCCCTCCAGTTATCCCAGTACCCTTCCATGTCCTTACTTATAGGATTGGTTAGACAGTACCTCACTGATGATTACACCACTTGTTTTCTGATTTGTTATTGTTTTCCAGTTCTTGCTTCGGCTACTTCTGGGTGCTTTTCCATTTCCTGATGATCATTGGCATAGATTGCTTATCTATGTCCTTGAGCACACCAAAGCCATCCCCCACCAGGAATGGAGCCCAGGCGAAGGCCCCAGCCACTGCTGTCCTTCAGTACAAGCATACTGACCAGTAAGCTATTTACCTAGGTCCAGCTCCTTTTGTCTTCTTTCTTCTCTATTTTTTTGTACTCATTCCTCCCAGGTCCAGTTTGATCTTTCCCCCTCCCGTCTTTGATCCTTCCCCTAAACATCCCATAGTAAATCTTGTACAACCCCAAAATGTTATTTCCAAGTTCCCATGGTGAGTCCTATGGTCCTGTAGGTAGTAATTCTCTCTGAGTCTGAAAAGGCATTGATGGGGAGTGTCTTCAGTTGACTCAGCTGGGGGTGCCACCCCCAACCCACAGGGCTGGTGGCTCCACTGTTTCAGCCCTTGGAACAATCTTGCCAGGAGCTCATTCAGCTCTGGTGCAGTTACTGGGGTTCCCCACCTGTTATTGTGTCTCTACTCCTTTGTGTTCGTGGGAATGAGCCTTCAGTCACATAACCTAATCTTTACCTAGTCCATAAATTCTGTACTCATTTGGGTTCACTTCCTGAAGTTCTTTGGGGTTAAAAGTCCCTGAATAGACAGTAGTCTAAGTCTAACCCCTTCTCATGATTGCCTTAACTGTGAAAATTTTGTCCACTAATTTCTGCTAATTCCCTTCTACAAACATCTTCTTTGTTCTGAATATCCTCATGTGATGCATGCTTTTTGAGAAGAGACACAGTCTGTTAAGTTTATAAGACATTTTATTAATTTTTTAATGGCTTTAAAATCCCAGGGACAGAGGGAAGGCTTCCTGTCCTAAAGGCATTCAGTCTACCTCCAGAGTGAACAAGACGAGGCTTCAACTGGAAGCATAGGGGATGGTGTTCTGGGAGAAAGGCCACGGGGCCTACTTCCAGTTACAAAACCTAAGACAAGACTTTACACCAGAAATAGGAGTGCAGTGTTTTCTGAATAAAAGCTGTCTCTGATCTGCACCACGCATCCCATGGTCACGAGGAGATGAGTTGAGGTGTGATACACATCTTGCCTGAGAGGATGGGTAAGTGGGTAATTATGGTTCCTGATCTGCAAACACATCCCACACAGATCACAGCTTCAGCCCTACCAGTCCTATACTGGTAATCCCAGAGGAACAGGTCACTCATTCATACTGGTTGATGTGCTGGGTCTATGGATGACAGATTAATTTCCATGCATCGCAGTTCTTGTGCTTCAACTCCTACATGGTATTAGATGATCACATGTGGTGTTGCTCCCAAAGGACTATCACTTTAACAATTTAATACCTTTCAAATTAAATCAAGCAAAGGTAGCAATGGCTCTGCTAATCACACCTGAGCCTGAGGCCAAGCATCTTTGATTTCCTCCATCCCAGAGGCAAATTAATCATTCCCACCAGAGTTTCTATAACCCTCTAGCCCTCCATCCAAGTAATGTACAAGAGAGGAGACATTACCTGTGCTTCCAGCTCATACTGGATTCATCAGTTCAAACTTGGCAGATGTATCACAGCTTATTTGCCTGGGCAATTCTTCCAGATAGGCTAAACTCAGCAGAACATACCATAAAGGGAAGTTCTTTGTTTAATATTTGCCAGCAGTGCGGGGGGACTTGTTTGCCTGTCCCAATTTATCTCAGCAATTACATTTATGAAGGCAGTTAAAAATAATACACCTTTTAAGAAATTATCAGAGATTGCATCTGACCAAAAGTGGGACTTTGTGAAAAACAGATGACTGTGATAGTGGGCCATGACCTGTAGGATTCCTTCAGAAATGCAGTGCTAACAGAAGAAAGTATCTCCTTGATCAATGTGCCCAAGGGGTCCATGGCACAAATCTCAGACAAAGAGCATTCTTTGTTAGTGGAAATCTATATTGTTTCACACACCAGAATTTCCCAAATAGAAAGGAAATGTAGGAGACAGACTTTATCAGAGCAAAAGATGCATAGAATCCTAGAAGGAACTGTTCCAAGTGGCAAATGGAAGAGTGAGACACAAGAACAAATAATTAATTTGTTTAGTGTCGTAGAATAAATTTCCATTTAGGATTTGGTTCTTAATCTCACCTAAAGGCAATCTAATCCTGCCTAAAGACAGGTTCTCGGGTAGTTTAGGCATTATCTCTGAAATGTCAATGAGCATGAATTCACTTTAGTATTTCAGTGGAGCAGGTTACATGTTCCTGTATTTTCCTGACACTTTACTGATTTAGATGTGCTTCTGTAACTGTGGCTGTCTCAGATGCCATCTTAGATGTCTAAAATGGCAAGATTTTCAGAGATAGATACCTTCTGTTGCTCCTGGAATACACGAATGTTTGGGAGGGAAATACACTTCTTGTAGTACATCTTATCTAGGCACAGCAAAGATCAAGATGTGAGCCATTGCTCAGAGCATAACATAATATTCCTAACATTTTGAGGAAGAAGATAGTTGGCCAAATGGGGTGAGACAGTGATGGCCTTATAGTTCAGATACACACTGTTAACCAGTGTGTAACACAGAGGGCTTAATAGTTGATGAGATGTGAGGAAAAATATAAAAATATCTAATAGTTATAAAGCATTTGTTGAATAAATACCCAGTCCTTGATTTTTAATACTCTGTTAAGTTAGGAATTTTTTTCTCCCCAGGCTTGTCTTTGAAATTATGTTGTAGGTACTTCTGGAAGATCAGGTCTGACAGTTAGAAGTTTTTCTTGTCCCAGATGGGTGTTCCTGTTCTTCATTGAAACTGCCTTTGTGAGTTCATTCAGCTGTGGAGTAGTTTCATTTGCATCATCTCCACAGAGTCATTTTAATGCCTCACAAAGTGTATGTAGATATTTATTTATTTATCTACTGTATGTAGATATTTATTTATTTAGGTATTTATTTATTTTTCTCTAAGTCCATTAATGGATTCTGATCACTCAGTTGTGAAAGTTGCTGTTTCCCTGAGGTTTGTACAATGTTTTTCTATGCACATATTTATCTCAACAACATAAGGAACACCCTCATCAAACAAGGACATCTTCTAAGAGGTTGTCATTTAAGAAATGTCCTTCTCTCCATCATGTGACACCTAACTGGCTTGAAGACATTAGAGGAATGAAAGTCACTGCTCATTTGTAAGGAGTATCCCACCTCCAGTACTACTCTATCAAAAGAAAAGAGCTTGCAGCAAAAAAAAAATCAACAGTTTGCATCTATTGAAACTTGCTCTGTGAAAAAGCGAACAGTTGCATCAGCCTCCAGACTAATAGCCTAGGCAATTAAAACAGGCATGGATGGCATCTTGCTTCCAGACTGGTGCCTCAGTTCTCTTAGGTCTTTGAGTGGCAGCAGAAGGCATAGTTTCTCAGTCACAGGCTGTCTGGAGTTAAAAATCAATTGCTTTCATTTCTATGTAAGCACATGAGCTCGTTCTTCAGGATGTGACGTATGTAGTCATCTACCCAGTTACCAACACTGGAGAAAAATCCATGCCAGGTCAAAAATCTAACAAGAAATGGGGAATTTTTTAGATTGAAGCATCTTGTATTTTCAGCTTAGTGCAGTCATAATGGTGATAATGGAGAAGATTTGGAAGTTTGGGGTTCTTTGGCTCTTTTACTTTTTCACAGAATTTAGGTTTGATTCACCCTCCCTGGGAAGAGCAGATTGAAGCTGCCAATGTACAAGTGGCAGAAACTGTCTGAAGGAAAGTCAGGTTCAGGTTGCCGCTTAAACCACTTTGATCTAACCATCCCAGCTCCTCAAAACACCAGTTTCTGATTGCTTCTTCTGATTGCTGATCTGAGATCTTTGTGAGAAGTGCATGCTGTCAGGGCCTCTGTACTCACTGGTAAATTAAAAAAAAATTGAATGACTTGGACGTAAAATTCACCCACTCGTTCTCTTCAAAACAGACAATACAAATGCAGGTTCTTTAGGCAGCATTTATCATATGACACCAAAAGATCACAAATTAAGATAGAAGTTTTTGCTTTAGATATATATATACCACAGCCTTTCTACAATGACAAGCTTAGCAAGACAGACCAGACTGTGGAAGCCTGATAATATTTGGAGACATATTTAGCTCAACTGCAAATGCCCTAGGCAAATTGACTTTGGTCACCTGTTAGGAATGAAATGAGCTGTGTAACTCATTAGTGTGGGGTTCTCCCAGCCCAGTTGTGCAAAGGACAGCAATCTGCTGTGCATCTGATCTAGGTATTGTACAGTGAACAAAGTCCGCTTGAAACTTTCAGTTTTCCCATTTGACAAGTATCACAACTACTGATATCATGTACCTTTGAACCTCTGTTTCACATGTGAATATGTCTTGTATGTAAGTGCCACTTTTTTCAGAACACTTAGGAAACATTCCCAGGAATCACCTGTAATCATGTCCCATGAAGAACTGCAAGAAATTTACTGATTTCAGCTGTATGAGGGTTCATTTATCATTATCATTATTAACACAGTTTTATTTTAATTGCTTCTTAAAGGAGCAACTAGTCAAGTACAAGCTGTATTCAGTTTGTTTTAAGAAGAGCTGGTGAAAGTACAAGGGAGAAATGTTCAGAAGTCAGAAGGGAACACACTCAGAGATACATGCAGACACAGAATCACTATGTCCCAGGGACTGACTGGACAGCCTGAAAGGTCCCTGGAGAGAAGAGATTCTTGGAGCAGGTGACATCTTGCAGCTTCAGCTCAGCATGCATAGCAAGATAAATCCCTCTGTCAGCTCCTGGCTGTGCCTTTTACAGCTTCTGGACTGCCAGGCCACATCTTTGCTGGAAGGTTCTGGGGTCATCTAGACCTGCTCCCCAGGGCCAGCCACTTATTCATATCCCAAACTCATTTTGGGGCTGGGAGACATCATCTCCCAAGCAGTGCATACAACTCCTCTTTTGACTTCACTCTGCCCTTAGTCTCACTCATCCTGTCTGTGAAGCTGCAACATCTACCCAAGCCTATGAGGGAAATCTACCTGTCTCACAGTGGTGACCAAGTAACACATTACAGTAACAATATCAGACTCAGGCAAAGGGAATACTCCTCACAGCAAATTGACCCAAAGACTTACAGAAGAAATGTGGTTTCAGATATGCCTCTAACCAGCCTCAGGTACTTAGGGATTTAGCTGCATTTGTGCCCAACATGGCCAGAGGAAAACAGGCTGTGTGAAAAAAAAATTCACCCATCTTCTTTCCTTGTCCTTTTCACTGTCAAAGTGCCTATTCATATCAGTATCCACTTGCTGCTGACCTTCTGCCAGGAACAATCTACTTCCCAGCTGTCCCAGCCTACTCAGCTGGGTTTTCAGGCTCACTGCCCATGGCTCTCTCACCCCAGCCCAAACTACAGAAGAAGCTGATGCAATTCTGTTTACCAGAAGTCCAATGATTTCCTTTTATTTGGCTCTAATGCCCTTACCAGCCATCTGAGGACTGTTAGTGTTTGTTATCCCATGTGGTTCTGAGACTTAAAAGAAGTCTGAGGAATCTATTGCTCAGCAGATTTATCATCATAGTCAGCTGAACATCCCAGGAGGGCAAAGAAAAATCTCTGACACGGAATCTCTTCTGACACAATTCTTCTATTACTTTGGGAAAGGGCACTTTCACCAAGGCCAAATACATGCAATTTGTTCCACTGGGAAATGGAGAGTGTATGTCCCTGTCATTTGCAGTATTATGTCCTTTCTCTAGGCAGTTTTTATGATTCTCTCTGGGGATATCTAGATTGCTAACTCTCCTTTTCCCTTTTGCCACTTTCCCAGCCCACCATTTTTATCTGACACTTGTTTCTCTCTATCTGTTGGCCTGCCCAGCTCTCACCCCACCGGACACCTTCCTTTTCAGGTCCGTGCCCCTTTTTCACCTGGTTCCGTCACACTCCCCCAGTGTTTCCTTTCTGCTCCCAATTTCTTTGCAAAAGTGATGCTTTAACAGTCTCTCCCACAATTTTCCATGCCGGCCTGGCGCCCTGCCCTAGCAGCCCCCTTCTCCCGGCCCAACCCTGCACTTGTTGCCCGCGGGGGGAGCTGGACGCTGGGCACGGGCTGCGGCCCCAAGGCAGCATTCCCTGGGCGCTCGGTGCGGCGGAGGAGGGCCCTGTGTCTGGCCATGCACATGACGGCGCGGTGGGAGGGCGGCCCCGGCGGGCGGCTCGGCCGCGCCACCGCCCAGCGAGCGGCGGAGGAGGGCCCAGCTCGCACCGGCGGCGGCGGCAGGGCC
>VXBI01010782.1:16834-32327 GCA_013397375.1 Toxostoma redivivum
AACTTTGGGACACGGCGGGGCAGGAGCGGTTCAGGTACAGGATCTGGGATCTTACCCACACCCCCTCCCGTCCGCTCCCCAAACCTGCCGACCTCCGGGCACACCTTGCTGCCCTCCTGGCCCTGTACCCTCCTCATCCGACACATCTCCTGCCCCAAGGGCTTTGCCTTGCCCCCACAGCACATTTGCCTGCACCCATTTGGTTGCTGTGCCCCAAACAGTCCTCCACTCCATTGCCTGCCAGTGGTCCTAGCCCTGTGGCCCAACATCCTTCTTGCCCCACTGCCCACAAGTTCCTTCCCAGGAGTTTCCTTTCCCACCCTTTCCCTTCAGACACACCAAGGAACAGCTACCCTTCTCCTCCTAGCTCTCACTATAGGGTAACAAGTGGCCTTATCCTGTTTCTTCTCCTCTCCCTCTTCTTTCCCCTGAAGTCCTGGACCTAACATAGCAATCCCTCCTCCACGTTTTTTTCTTTCAGTGCTGCAAAAGGCCTCTGCCTAACTCTGCATTTCTTACTTTGTCATCACCTCCAAACTCACCCTCCCCTGCAGTATTTTGCTCTGCCATTAACTCTCCCATGCAATCTGGAGGCCAGGCCACTTCCTAGCTCTTCCTCCTTCCAGCACAGCAACAGTGCAGCTGTGGCAGTGTGGAAGCCACTGGGCAGCCAGCTACAGTCCCTTATTAGTGTTTTATCTGCCTTCTGCACCTGCTGTGCACTTATTGTTGCCAGGAGTCTTCGCTAATACTGCTACCATTTATCATGTAGCTAAACTAGCTCAAATGCTGCATTGATTATTAAATATTCTCATTTCTCCCCTCTGTTAAAAACAGTAGCAAAACTACCCTCTTTTCCTCCTCCAGAAAAGTCTCAGTAATTTCCCAGTTTACAAGCTGATACTGTCACTCACTCACTCGTGTGTCTCTGTTATGCTTGTCACTTCAGGCAAGTTGTGCAGGATTTTAGTTTGGATTTGGGGTTCAATAGATATGAATTCATGGTACAGGCAAACGCTCTTCATGTACCTGAGCCACACACCTGTTGTTACTGGAATGCTGGCAGGAGGATTGAAATGGACCCCTTCATTGGCCAGAATGTACTCCCTGTCTTCTGTTGCAACAGTTGTGCAGATTCCCACACCCAGATGAAGAGGTGGGATTGCACTGTTTTACTGGGGGACAGTAACTTTTTTTTTTTTATAATAAGCATTAGAGTGAAACAACAAACATCTTTCCTGGGCTTGCATGAGTCACAACTTCAGATGTATTTTTGCAGGTAGGCTTCTGAAGGATTAGCAAAGAAATTAAGTGTTAAAAAAAAAAAAAGCTCTTTAGCATTTTTCAGCCTCTTTGTGCCCTCCAGACAGAATGCAGAATATTTGTAAATAAGTGACTAAGAGTGTATAATCTCTTTATTTTGAATTTGCTGACAAATAGCCAGGATGGCCAATGACAAGACACTCAACTAAAAGAAATGCAAATGCACAGAATCTTGCATATATTCAAAATCAAATTATGGCAATCCTTTAACCCTGGAATGCTCAGAGAATATATACTGATGAGTCATGCAGTCAGCTGCTCTTAAATTTACCTCTGTGTTTTTTCTAATACTCAGAAGATACAACCTGAAGAAAGTAGTTTTAAATATTTGCATTTGTTTTTCTGCTAGGAGTTTCTTATCAGTTGGTGTACTAAATATCATAGTGTTTATTGTATAGTCTGTTTTACGTTTAGTCAAATAAATTATAAATATTTTGCTACATTACACCACAGGTTACAATGTTGCATTCTGTTCTCTGCTAATGGAGAACACTACAGATCACAAGCAAAGACAATCTTAGGGAAGAGCTAATTACTCCAAGAAGTTATCTAATACTGGGGAACACCAAGCAGTTTGCAGTTCTGATTTCCAGTTCTGATCTGGCTCACTTGCATTGGGATTTTAGAGGAGGTAAAACCTGTCTTTAAAGCTCCCTGGGGAGTTCCCTGCATGCAGGGCAAACTACTGGCTGCATAATAACCCCCCTTCTTTTGGTCCCAGGCATTAGGGACATTCCATGGGGAAAAGGAAGATGTGACACACCTGCCATCACACTCTCTTGAAAGATGTCAATTCCTTGGAGGAATTGTTTGGGAAAAGTTCTTACATGTCTCTGGCTCATTGATGATTCCGTATTTGAACTGGATTTCATGCATTGACGCAGAAGTTGTCTTTAACATGCCCTGAAATAGCAGCTATTGAATATATTTATTTTGAAATCAGTCAGGCATCACTAAGCAGAATCTCCCATTGTCTGAGGTGCCACATGTACAGTAACAACATAATCAGTAACACCTTTAACATCTTACTAGAACAAGAACCTACAGACTTGCTTAGTATAGACTCAGGTCTGTAATGCAGATTAACATAAATGAAGGGCACATTCTCAGTTTCTATCTTCAGATCAGTCATTCAGAGCAATCTACTACTTTGTGTTTTATATCATCTACTTTGCTGTGGATTTTGTTTGTTTATTTTTCCTGTATTTAAATCCAATAATAAATTTAAATAATGAAACCTCCAATGCCATAAAATGCTTGGTAGTGGTGCGAAGACTGAGAGTTCAGTTCAGTAGGGGCAAAATATTGTAGGGATGCTTCCATTAACCCACTTTTTAGTAGACCAGGATATTAGATACATTCTGTTTCTAGTACATCTTGAAAATAAAACACTATCCTTTTTCAGTAAGCAATGTGGACTTTCAAAATTAATACCATTACAATGTAGTCTTTAGTCATAGTATAAAAATAACTCTTCAAAATTAGATAAAGCTTTTAGTGAAAGTTTGGTCCATCTGGTAAAGATCAGTAAGATCATAATGAAAAAGAAACACTGTGACTGACTTTAAGCCTCCCTAAAACCATAGTCTGATGTGATTATACAAAGAATCATAGAATATCCTGAGTTGGAAGGGACTCACACGGATCATCCAAGGTCCAAATCCTGGCCCTGCACAGGATGACCCCAAGAATCACACCATGTGCCTGAGAAGATAGTCCTGGTTCTTCTTGAACTCTGCCAGGCTGGTGCTGTGACCGCTTCCCTGGGGAGCCTGTTCCAGTGCCCAAACACCCTCTGGGTGAAGAACTTTTCCCTGATATCCAACCTAAACCTCCCCTGACACAGCTCAGGCCGTTCCCTCAGGTCCTGTCACTGGTCAGCACACAGAAGAGATCAATGCCTGCCCCTCCTCTTCCCCTCACAAGGAAGCTGCAGACTGCAGTGGAGTCTCCCCTCAGTCTCCTCTCCTCCAGGCTGAACACACCAAGTGACCTCAGCCACTCCTCATATGGTTTCCCCTCAAGGCCTTTCACCTTTTTTTGCCCTCCTTTGGACACTCTCTAGTAGTTTATTGTCTTTCTTATATGGTGGCACCCAGAACTGCCCCCAGCGCTGGAGGTGAGGCTGCCCCAGCTCAGAGCAGAGCAGGACAATCCCCTCCCTTGCCCAGCTGGCCATGCTGTCCCTGATGTCCCCCAGGACAGGGTTGGCCCTCCTGGCTGCTGACTCATGAAATGTAAAGGCACTGGGATAGGTTCCATGGGGAAACGGTGGCATCACCATCCCTGGAGTTATTTAAAAGATGTGTAGGTGTGTCAAAGAAGTGGTAGAGTGGTGGACTGTGCAGTGCTGAATTAACAATCATTGTCAATGGTCTTAAAAATTTTTTCCCAGCCTAAAAGATTCAGTGGTTCTATTATCCTTCTCTAAGATTTTGGAAAACCATATAACATGATATTGTATGTATCAATGTTTCTTTAAAAAATTTGTATTGCTTTTTTTTTATATTCTCCAATATATTCACCCAGCTTTTGTGATGTACAGCACAAAGTTACAGGATACTTTTTAGCCATCTCCATTAAAAGCAATACATACACATAATTCAATATAATGGCTTAGATCATCAGCTACTGTAAATTAGCACATCTCTGAAGAAGGGACTTGCAAGAGATGAGGGTTCTGGCTGCTGTGTATAAGCATCCAAAAACACACAATGGGCTGTTCTTCAGTACTCCAGTTCATAGATACACGAGGTAACATTTTTTTTATATAGAAATACTTGGCAGATAATGCGTTGCATTTTTAATTCTAACCTACTTTCTTTCCTGGCTAATGCATTTCTTTGTTTTCAAGGTTTGGGGTGGGGGCAGGGTTGTTCAGGTTTTTTGTTTTATTTTGTTTTGTTTTGTTTTGTTTTGTTTTTTTTAATGAAAGTAGGTTGTATTAGCTTTCACTTCTCCATATCAAATCACATTTTTGTCATCCACATTTGCTCTTATTAGAACTACCTGAATAATTTTTCTGCTTTCATTTGTGTTTGCAGACACTCTAGAGGAAAAAATGGTTAAGAAAAACCAGAAACAGATCCTTTTGGCACCTGTATTTATTACTTCACAAAATTTGACACCCCTCACTTATGGTCTTAAAAATTTTTTTCATATCCAGGTCTTTTGAATGAATCTGAGGTTAAGATCCTGTTGTCTTCACATTCAGAGAGACACTGAGTGGACTCCATTGCTGGCAATGCAGAAAAGATCTTTCTAAGCATTAGGAGAAACAGTCCCTCCCTCTTATCTAAATAAAACCATTTCAAATACTGTTTGCTGTGGCTAAATGAATTTAGAGTTGCCAAGAAATCTAAGTCTTCTTTATCTGTGCACTTAGCTATCTGTAATAGGACTATTGCTGCTAATCATACCTCTGTGTTCAAACTGTTATCAAAAACTATGAAGTGTGACGAACTGAAAATTGGAGGGAGCTACTGTTATAGAAAGTTGTGCTATTGTATACAGTTCATCCTGCTTCCTAGTTATATATTTATGCCAGCAATTAGTGCTTGTGTATATTCATTGGTAGGCTGTCACTTCCTTTAAAATGTCTCTTCTCACCTTCTCCTATATTCTCTATATTCTTTCCTATTGCTCATAATTAGAGACTTAAAATAATTGTTTAGTTCCTGTATCTTTCATTCTCTCTCTCTACACTGTAACTTTTTTTCCTTATTCTAGAGCCCATTAAATTTTTTTCAACCAAAACTCAAGAAGAGTTTCCTACTTCCAAAATTCCTTCCAGTGAATGTTCTGGAGCTTAGAGGGCTCAAAAATAGAAAATAACTCTTCCAAGCCTTCATGCCAAAAAATTGTAAATTTATAAAATATAAAGAGCTTTTGAATCTCTGTGTGAGAGAGATGCTGGAGGAAGATGAATCCCTTGCCTGTAATAAGTGTGTGTTTTCCCAGCTCACTCAAAACTTTTGGACAGCTTTGTTCAGGGAGTTTCCTTTCTCTGTCTACTACCTGTTGACTTCTGCAAACACAAAGAGTTATGATTGTCTATATAAACATTATTTTAAAGAATGTTTCTGCAGGAACGCAAAAGGAAATGCTTTAACATTGGCAGGTTTGGGCTCCAGGTTTCTTGACATATGTGTAATCTTTAAGTCTGAAATAATTTATTAGAACAAAGTGTAGTGCATGTTTATATGAAGCTGAAGGACTCAGACTTTACACCAAAAGTACATATCTTTTCTTCTGTGAACATGTCCCACAGTTTGCTAATAAAGACCACTTTAGAATAATTCGGCATTTGATATTTGCCCTGGAGGTGTTGGATTCAGAAATGTTTAGAAAGTGAATTTTGAATGTAGGGGAAAAAAATAGTCTAGTAGATAACTTAATACGTTTCAATCAGCTTTAAAAAAGGAAAGTTATTTAATAAAACTTATAAAAGATAAAAACACATTGCCACATGGAAAAGTAATCGCTTTATGAATAAAGTGAAAATGCATTTTAATTTTCCTTTTTCTTTTTTTTTCCCGTTCATAGATCAATAACACGCTCTTATTATCGCAATTCGGTGGGTGGCCTACTAGTATTTGACATCACAAATCGACGATCTTTTGAACATGTGAAGGACTGGCTGGAAGAAGCAAAAATGCATGTGCAACCATTTCAGATTGTGTTCCTCTTAGTAGGACACAAATGTGACTTAGTGTCACAGCGCGAGGTTACAAGAGAAGAAGCTGAAAAACTGTCATCTGATTGTGGTATGAAATATATAGAAACTTCAGCAAAAGATGCCACAAATGTTGAGGAGTCCTTTACAATTCTTACACGAGACATCTATGAACTTGTAAAAAATGGAGAAATCTCAATACAAGATGGATGGGAAGGTGTCAAGAGCGGCTTTGTTCCAAACGTTGTACATTCATCAGAAGAAGCTGTAAAGCCCAGGAGACAGTGCATCTGCTGAGTTTGTAGCATGCCAAAGAGCCCATGGGGTGTTTAGAAGATGATGCCAATCTAAATGACAACAAAAAAATTTGAAACAATATTAGATCATGGCATAGCTGAATCATAGAACAGTAATTTGGTTTTTGTATCCTTCTGTCTAGGTTATAATCTATAACACTTTAAGTGCTTTTTTTCTTTGCAGAGTACAATAACTTCATGTGGTCTTCAAGAAAAGAAATTGTATATTGCTAAAGGGAAACTAATTCTATAGCAAGACACTGAGAAAGTGCAATAATCATCATGATAACGTCCTCAATTTGTATTTTGAATACTGTTTAAAATCAAGTCTTGTTAGATGAGGATCAGATGAGCTCATTACTTTTGTTCATCCTGCCTTAGCTTTGGACAAGAAAATATTATACCTTATACTTTTTTAATGGGATTCTTTACTTGAGTGCAGGGTTGCTAATGACCATTAAAGTTTAGAATGCTGTAGAATTTGATAATAAAAATAACGCTAAGGAAAGCAAACTGAAAGATTGCTCCAATAGTAAACACTTTTGATATGACAATGGATACAAGCCTTACTAAAGAAAAAGAATGTTTTAGAAAAGATTATTTATTTGTATACAAAAATGGGGAATAGAAACAATGGAACTTATTATTAAATATTTTCTGAATTGCAATGAAACTAAACATAACATCATATATGACCCAGCTGTTGACTTGTACACAAAACAGCTTTCCCAACCACTGGAGTTACATTTCAGCGGCCAGATCCTCAGCTGGGTAATTGTCATTGTCACGCTGATGCCTACGGAATTACGTTAATTTACACAAACAAATTCCATATTAGCTTTAAAAAATAAACCTACTTCTAGCTAAAAGTAAAAAAAGTTAAAAAGTGCTGCAACCCATGGGAACTCAAACTCAACTTAAATTTGAATAGAGAAAGGACAGTTTTATTCTTAGCCAGCAAATGTTAAACTGTTGTTTGAAAACAGAAGGTTTTAGACTAAAACTGTTACAAATAGAGCATTTGGAGAGGAACAAATTTCTAAAATAATGGTCATCTACAGAGAGCAAAGTTAGAGAACTCCTAAGAAAGAAACCCATAATACCTTTTAATACCAACAGTAGGAGAAATCTGTGAACATGTAGCATTTTACCGAGCTTGGAGTCATCTTCCTACTCCTCTGAATATAACACACACTAGCTTTATGCAACTAGGTCTAGCACGCAAATACCAAATAAATCTATTTCTGTTTTATTGTAGTAGTATAAAAGATGACTTGATCTCCAGAGTTAATAAGCATCTACAAATTATCTGGCATACTCATAACCATCAAACATCAAGCCAGTTATTTTCATATAAAAGTGTGTCATCATGTACAATTCTACTTTTTCAAGATCAGGCAACAAGTCTATCTAATCTAATTTTCTTCTTCAACAAGCATATGATTGGTTTTCTCTCAGGTTACTTTTATATTATTTTACAATCCTTTTTCAAATATTTTGTAGTATGGAGACGGGTTGTTTGGTTCCAATTACTTTATACATTTAGGGCAACTAAAATAATTGACTTCAAAGGGAACTAAAATTTAAGTTTTTCTAAAGCCTGAGTCTTACTTGCACTGAGACACAGTTACACTATAATGAAAGAATACAGAGGCCTTAATATAAATAGGAATCAGCCTTAATTCACTAGCAAATAGAACAGTTAATTCTAGTCTCAGCATGACACAGAGTAATTGCTGTGAGCCCAATTCTCTATTAAACTACATGTCTTGACAGCAAATCAGCTTTGTTTGGAGGGTATTTTAAGTATATATTCAAGTTCATTAAAAAGTGGACATGACTACAGATGCCAAAAGGTAGTGCAGAATCAGGCTATGTGCATTTGACACAGATTCCCTTGTGATATGAGGCTTATGTTGTGCATCTCAGAACATCTCTTTGTTGTTTAATTAATTAATTTAATTAAATAAATCAGTGACTGGGGAGTCAACAGACCCAAAGTCTACCACTGATTCACTGTGTGTTTCTGAGCAAGGCATTTGCAGTTTTTGTGCCTCATCTTCTGTATCTCAAATACAGAGATAATTGTTCTTCCTCAAATTCACAAAGACTGCTGCGACCAAATCAGTCTATATGATCTTCAGTCCTGGATTCTATCCTCTGTGTGCTACCTGATTTTGAGTGTTTAGCACCATGGGATGTGGATATTGGTTTCTTCTGACATATCCAAATAACAATAATTTCAAAAAAAATTAAAACAGCCTTATAAGCGCCAGGTATTGCTACGAATCTTTGTATCATTGCATATCTCATTATTTTTAGATTAAAATCTTGTATCTTAAATTTTTCTTCCTGAATACTCTGGAGCCAATGAGCTTTTCATTCTGTATGAAAAAATGGGTTGTACTGGGGGGAAAAGGACTGGGAGAAGAGGGGAGTGTAGGGGAGGTATGCACAGAAATAAACAATCATCAGAACAGAGCCTTAATCTCTGTTGTCAATGTTGTACCTGTGGTGTCACATTTATTACACTGGGAATAGAGCTTTTAACCAGATTCAATTGTGTAAGGAACTGGTATTGGCAATGCAACTAGAAGTTCACTGCATTTTGAAGTACCGAGCACATGATTGTCTTATTTGTAATTCCTAAAAATGTACTTTCAAACATTGTCTGTCTTTATGATATATTAAACTACTACTGAATCTTCTCACTGCACACTTCCAGTTGATAGAAATGTCTGATAAACAGATAATTTGTCAAAATGTATCATTCTTTTCAGATGCTTTGCAACATGGTATGTAAGTAACAGCTTGAATAAGCTGTAGAATGAGTTATAGTTCAGCGCATGCATATTCTTTTACCTCCCAAGGAAGCATGAATATTGACAACAGAATAAAATTCCCAGAAATTACAGAAATTAGATAAATCTTACGTGGTAGCCAAATTTAGAAATCAAAAATATTTAATAGGAAAACACAAACTTTGCAAATTAAGATTTGGCCAATCCAAGTTAGGAAATAGAAAATGTTGAAAACCTTGATAAAGGCTTTATTTGGATTCATAGACCTAGAAAATGAATGGATAAAAAGTATTGGTTTGGACTCCTAAAATTGCTTTTATTTTAAGTTTGATAAAGAGTAAATATCTTGATTTACTCATTAAAATACTTTACACATGAATTCTTAAGATGTTTTGGCTTGTTCATAATTGTATCTGTCCCATGTAAGAAGCAGAAACTAGCTTCATACCTTAGGAATCAACCATGGAAAAAATGTAGAGGTGGAAAATGTTTTTGTTCATTCATGCCTTCAATATGGAATAGATTCACCGATCTGACTTCAAACTGGCGACTGTCCTGTGCTCACAGAAAATGATGTAGGCTTGACTGAGCCCCCAGGCACGCTGTGCTGCCCTGTGCTGAGATCCCTTCTGCCTCAGACAAACGACTACTGGTACCCAAGCTGCCTGTCTGAAAGCAAGGGTGGGTGGATGCACCATGATCACAGATATTTCAGTCTCAGCATTTCAGCTCCCTTAGGGAGCACATGCTTCATTGCCCTCTTTTTACATAATTAACATCCAGAAAGAGTGCTTTTTCCCTCACTAAAGACCCTGGCACAACGGGAGCTCCTCCAAGTCTCCACCTTTGCTTTATACACAGAGCTGCACAGCAATTTCAGCAGCCTTTATTCAGCAGCCTTGAAGAAAAAGAAGGAAGGCTGAGGGTTTATTCTCTACACGGGCATGGAACTTTACCATAAACATGGTGGACTTCTTAGGAAATCATTAAATATCAAAAAATTTGCAATATGCAAATATTGCATATTGCAAAATATGCAAAAATTTGCATTGCTCATTTCTCAGAGTCTAGAGACTATCTTTCAAATAAGTGAATGAAATTAAAATTCTGAAAGAGGAATTGCCCATCGCCCACAGAGGCTATTGGGAGTAGCAGGCTCCTTATGGATGAGTAGGTAAATCTTCATTTAAACTCAAACTGAGGGACTCAAAATCCCAATCCCAAGCTATTAGAGTGGATCACTGTCTTTGAAAGAATTTAATTCATTTACTTCTCAGAGAAAGTAACATTTTAGGCTAGGTCTGAGTTATGCAGGGATGGATGCTCAGTGCGTAACCAGCAGAGGAATGACTGTTCCCTGGAAGCAGTGCTGGGAGTCAACTGACAGCAGCCCCCAGCAGCCTCACAGGCTACAAGAGTGGCATAAACTGAGATTACCTGATCACAGGCTGCCAAAGGCTCACCTTGCAGCTGAACAGCTTCTACAGAAGGGTAGCAATAGAAGCAGCAAACCCAAAATCTATGCATTGTAAATAAAACCAATGTCTAGGTAAAGAAACTGGCATTTCAGCTACAGTTCAATTACTGCTATTCCTCACTGCTGTGGCTTCAAATCTGTGCAATCTATGCAAACTTGAGTTTTCCTGCTCCATGAAAATTGTGGAAGGACAAACTGAGCCTCCTGTAGCAATAAAGTCAGTCACCAGGGAGAGGGCTGCACAAGATAAGAGTGGAAGGAGGACACAGATCATTTCTTCCATCCCTCCACAGCCCTGGGGGAGAAGTGAGACTAACCACTGCCAGAGCCCTTAAGACCCTAGAAATATCCATCACTGTATTGGGACTTGTGGGATGAAAGAAAGCGCCAAGGACCTGGAGTCAGCACAGAGATGCAGGCTACTGACTGCCTAACTCCAGCACTCCCTAAGGGTAGGTTACCTCTGTGGCACAGCTGCAGGAACGTGTTGGGAATAACTATGCTGGCACTATGACTACATTGCATAGTGTCTACATTGCATAAAGGCAATTGCCTACATTGCAGGCTTTTTCCTCTTTCACCTTCTCCCCCATGTGGTTTCTTTACAGAAAGGGACTTCCAGAAGATCTATCTGGCACCATGGTTTGACAGTGAGTGGGGGAATAGTTGAAAATTTTAGTGGTAGTTGCTAAGTATTAAGGTACTAAAACTGAGAGGAGGAATTGTGGAAAATATTCCAATCATAATCTCAGTAATAAAAACCTTCCAGGGCTGGCACAGCTCTGCAGCACTTTCGAGAATTGTCCATTTTGGTCAAGTTTTCAATGCCAAGGAAATAGTTCAGCTATGTAGTAATAATTTATATTAGTTTGTCATTTAAAAATAATTACTGCCTATTATTCAGGGAGAAAAGTCTTCTCTGTGCAGATCATTTTGTAATTTTGCTGACATACAGCTTGTGTTGCATGTCTTAAAAGAACAAGCGATGCCAGAACATAACTTCCCATCAATCAGACCATTGAAATGCACAGTTCATTTTATTGGGATTTTTCTCTGTCCAATTCTCTGTGGAAAAGTCTGATTGTCAGAAAAACTTTGAAAACAAAAGAGAGGCACATATTTCTGAGCACTGAAAAATAGATGCATATGTGAACAAGTGTCAGAAAAGTAGAATATGTTTTTTCTTGAGGTATTCTCTTTCACTCCACCATGCTTCACAGCCCAACTGTAGCTCCCTGAGCACACAGTGAATAGAACAGTAAATTTCTAGCTGTCCAAAACCCACTGGGAAATCAAATGTAATTCCCCACAGCAGTTCTCCACAACTCTGTGCTTGGGTGAGAAACAATGGCCACATTCTGCCTAGTGCATGCCATTTGCTTCTCTGTGCCCCAGGAGGAATTTGGCCTCAACAAAAACCCTCCTGCAGGTTCTGCCTGCAAACAGTCACTCTGCACCACCCCATACCATCCTCAGTGACACTCAGGCTAAAAAGTGTAAGGTTTTCCAGCAAGGAAACTATGAGGGAATAGCACTGTAGCCTAAAAAATACATCAAAGAAAAGCAAACACCAGGGAGAGAGGTTATTTAAGCTAAGGGACAATGTTGGCATGAGAACAAAGGAGTCATACTGAGATGCACAGGATAGGTGGTTCTGGTGACGCTAAGATAGCAAAGCCTTGGGCTGCTTCAAGTGAAAGCAACAGTAATCTTTACTGCCACATGCAGGCAATTTCTCCAGAATGCCATTGTTATTAACCAAAAAGGTGATGTGAAGCCCAGATAGTAAACACCAGAAGCATTTGCTTACTTGTTGAAATGGAAACAAACATAGGAGATGTTTGGTCCCGGACAGTGCTTCTTTTTTCAGCTACAGGTAGATGTCTGAGTGTTCCTGCCCTTTTAAAAGGATTGTCTTTGGTGACTCATGGCACATTTTGTGTAATGAGGTCATTGTGACAGTCCGCAGCCGTGATAAACAAGAATTTCCCACTGAAAGAGAAACTGCAAGTTTTAGTATCCCTACTGAATATAACTAGTTGGATGGGAGAAGAGTTTAAAATGGACTAATCAGGCATCACATTTTTTTTCATTCATGGACTAAGTGAAGATTAGAAGAAACTATGTTCATCCTATTTGTTTCAGGGCATTAGAACAGATCATAGAAACACATATTTCTTTCTGATGCAACTCATTCAAAACCTGGAATCAGTTCACTCCAAGACATCTAGAATATTATGATGGTCTGAAATTCACTGATCATCCAAATCTTAATGAGCTGTTCCTTGCAAATCACTTTGAAGCAGTGCACGTCTGGGATTGTCATTCTCTCTGCCTTTTACAATTCATGTGAGAGATTAAAACTGTAGGCCAATGTAGTACCAATCAATAATTAATATCGTCATTACCAGCAGAATTTAGTCCATTTGTAATAGAATTAAAGCAAATAAAACAGTATTGTTAATACTGAGCACTGTCAAAGCACCCTGAAGTAGTACTAAAATACTATACGACCTTAAGACTCATAGATGTCTTTACTTCCCAGAAAATTAATGCACAGATCTTCAGGGAAAAAAAAAAAAAACCAAAACAATTATAGTCACTGTGTAAACCATTCAAAATGAGATACACACTATTTTTAGTATCAGTAAAAAGTAGCAGTGTTTCCTTGTCTCTCTGCTTCTCAGATGTTCAAGTTCTCTATTCCTTGGCTAGCCTATTTGTAACTACTGCACAAGAGCATATTTGGGCAGGATACACAAACTCTCATACTCAGTAGAGTTGTTGCTGACCCATCCAGGCCAGCAGAATAAATGTTACATAATGTCTACCAGGTACTTAAGGGGACTTAGAGAAGACCAGACCATGAAAAGTACACTGGTGCTCCAGCATCCTGGGTACTCACGCATTTTTGTGGCAACATTTGGTAAGTTTGGATTAAAAGTGCAAATACAGAGAAATCCATCATTTTCAAACATAGCGTTTTAAAACACTGCCCAACTTCATTTAGCTTCAATGTTGGTTAAGCAAAATTTGCAGTTACAGCATTCTAATGATTTGTGTTGTGGTTTTGTAATCTAAGCTTGCATCAAAGGGATCTGAGATGAAATTCTCTATAGTAGTTAATTTTCTGGCTCTAAGTATCAAAAGCAGTTTATAAACATCACTGCATTGTGGTATTAATAGCAAACATATATTAAAAAAGAAACTAACAGAAAATGAAACTAACAAAAAATCAAATAATTGGAAATGCTCACATTTTTTAAGGGTTTGGGCAAAAGAGAATGAGTCAGTTCATAGAGTAGTAGCTCATAGAAATGGCTGCCTCCATGTCACATTCTGTAGAATATTTACCTATATCTCAGCTTCTCTGGTACTTACTTACCTGTAGCTTAATACACAGACTGGGCAGTGGAGAGGCTGAAGCACAAATGCACAATGCACACATTTTACTGCCCCTGCTGGAGGCCTCCTAACCTCAGCATTGTTGTAGAATATATGTGCAATGGAAAGTGCATAATACAATTAAATCTATATTGCACAATTATATATTATATGCAAAACTATATAACCATGCCCATTTTTTGTGCAATAAATACCATATACTTAAATACTGATAGTATAGAACATAAAATAACAGCAAAGAAAAAATCATAAACTAATTGGAGCATCTGGAAGCTGGAAACTGTCAAAATAGGAGATTATTCAACACCTCCTTTTCACTTCTCAGTTAAAAGAAGGCCTTTATAAGACTATCATCATTTATTCATTTAATAAAGCTGCAGGCCACATTTGGTCAGTATTATCAAAACATCTACAACAGTATACATATTTCTTAAATATTTTGTTACAGCTTTTCTTACACTTCAGAGTCCCTATCCTCTGCAATATGAATTTATCTTCAAATCCTGTGCCCCAGGAAAGATGAAGAGAGGGCTGCCATCGCTGGTGGCCAGTGGTGTGACTGTCCGCATTAATGACTCAGGGCAGGCTAGGTTGAACAGGAAGCATCAGTTCTCAGGGCTCTGAGCCTGGTATGAAAAGCTTGGTGAAATTTTCTGCAAGGCAAATTTTTAGGAAAAGGCTAAATGTTTTAAGAGAAAAGTGAGATTCTGTTTTATATTAAAAAAACTCTGAAATTTTCCAAATCTTTCTCAAAGGGTGTCTAAATGCAAGCTTTTCCTACTAAATATTCCCTTGTGTTGGACTTTGATGAACCTTGTATCCCCCTTCCAACTCTGAAGATGCGCTGATCACAGAATCACAGAATGACTCAGACTGGAAAGGACCACAGAGAGTCATCTGGTCCAACCTCCTTGCTCAGGCAGGACCATCCTAGAGCACAGGACTGGGTCCAGACTGTTCTTGAGCTCTCCAGTGAGGGAGACTCTGCAACTTCTCTGGGCAAACTGTTCCAGTGCTCGGTCACCCACACAGTGAAAGTTCTTCCTTATGTTCAGGTGGAACTTCTGTGCCTATTGTCTCCTGTCCCAATTGCTTGGCACCACTAAGAGCCCGATCCATCCTCCTGACACCCTTCCTTCATATACTTACACCTTAACGATTCTGTAAATAGAACACTTGCGACAGCTGGCACGAAGAGACGGCTTAGCCGGAGACTGGGTGCAGGGCAGCGCCCTGGCTTCGCAGCACACGGCTCAGTGCGGGTGGCCGTGCGGGGCTGTGCCCGCGGTGCTCCCCGCTCCCTCCGGCCCGGCGGGCGGGGGCGGTGCCGCAGCACCCGCGAGGACAGGGCGGCGGGACGGGCCGGGGTTGGTTAGTCAGTCAGTCAGTTAGCTAGTTAGTTAGTTACAAGTTATTTCTGTGCTTACAGAGCACGGCGCCCCGTCCCGCCCAACGCAGGTCTCTGTGCCGAGCCCCGTGCCGCGGAGCCGTGAGGGCAGCGGCGCCGGGGCCGGGC
>VXBI01010782.1:32578-67754 GCA_013397375.1 Toxostoma redivivum
CGGCCCCGCCGGCGGCTGCTGCCTGCTGCCAGCACCGCGCTCGTTCCCTGCCCCCGGCTCTCCCTTCCCAAACACGCCTCGTTGGGAAACAGCGTTGCGTCGGGCAGATAGACATGGCACGGTGTCTTCTCTTTGTTTATTTAAGAAAATTCGGGTGTACGGAAAACGTTTTAAGTTAAACAAAGAGTTGGAAAATGTCTTCGCTGAGGGCAGGTGCCGTTATTGGGGTGGCTACCGTGCTCCAGTTTTTCTGTTAACTGCAGTTTTCGTGCAAAGGAAAACTCCCGTAGGCCTTTCGCTTACGTTAAGCAGCTTTGCTTCTGTAGTCATATGTTTTCAAGCACTTTCTCGATGTTTGATGGCAGATGTCAGTAACCCCAAGCTGCCGCAGGTTGGAACAGAAGATTTCAGTGGGACAGCCCAGTGTTAGAGCTCAGGACTGCCTGTCCTGATCTTTGTGGTATGTATGAGGAGGAGACTGTGTGGCGTTTGAGGCCATGCTAGCACAGGGAAGATGGGCCTGCTTGAAACCACTGTTATTAATGCCTCCAGTAAGTGTTTCTACAACACCAGTTAACTACAGTGCTAAGATAGGCCTAGGGCAGGCTGCCTGCTTACCTTGAGGAGTTGGCAATTGAAGATATATATAAATATAGGTATAAACATGTGTTCAGTGCTATGTATTATAGTTCAGTGTGGTCCTGAAGACGTGCTGCTTGGATTTTATTAACTTGACCTAATTTGGATGTATAAATCTAGCCTAAATCTACTGGTTTTATTTATTGCTCTGAGACATTCAGTGTGAAGAAATGAGAAATAATTTATAATTTGTCCCCTTGTTTCTTCCTGTTATTAAAAGATTTTTAAAAATCTCTATATTAAAAATATACGTTAAAAAAATCTTTCTTGAAATTGAAATGTAATTGAAAGTAATTTTAAATAATTCCTATATATTTTATGCCTGTAAGAGGTTGTTAGATATTTAAGCAGATAATACTTAAAAATAGTTCAAAATCTAAAATTGAGGAAGCCAAGAACCCAGGCGAAAAAAATAATGTCTCATAAGAAGTAATGTCCTTTTTGTGGAAAAGCATGTGTTCAGAGCAGAGCTCAGACAATTTTATCCACTTGTTAATGTTTTAGATGCTTTACATTTGAGGATTTCTTGAAAGCCCAACACGTGCTTTGATTGTACAAGTGGTGGGATAGCCCACAGTACATAGGAGAAACATAGGCCTGTAAGATTTGTCAGCATTCCACTTCAGCTATTTTGGAGGAGCAAAAAGGAGTAAAAACAGAGGCCTTGTCTTGGCAAAATGACTCTCACCAAACTGAAGTCTTTGTGTTAGCTAGTCATGTTTTTGCCACTGGCCTTTGAGTTGTCAATATTTTATATTGACAATAAGATATATATGCACAGTGTGTTTTAGGAAAAATGCTGCAGAGATATAAAAGGCCTTCTAAAATAGGCCTTTCCAGTCACTCAGAGTGTTATTAAGCACTTAACTTACTAATTAGGAAGTTTTCCAGTGACAATGAAGTATGATTCCCACTTTACAGAAGGGAAGATTTTACTGTGATTTGACTTTGTTTATAATGGCAGGATAAACTAGTGTGAGAATTAGAACTAGGTAAGGTCCTTTGTTTCCCAGTTCCACTCATCAGAGTGCTCTCCGAGAAGCAAACTGTTGATTTCAGCTCAGTGTTGCCTGGCAGTGCCTTGTGCCATCTGAATCTGTCCAAAATACTTCTGCTTTCGTCTTTAAGGGGAAAAAAAGCAATGTCTGGACACAATAAAAATCCCAGGATAAGAAAGGAGAGCTGTTAAAATCTTTTTTCCATATCTTTTCCAAATAAGCCTGCATAATCAAATCTAAGTTTGACAGGTCTTACTTTTGCCAGCATGAACAGAACCTGAGCATTTTCTTTTGTTTTCCCTCATCCTGGTTCAGCTTTCTGCATAGTTGAGAAAATGAAGTGAAATATTCCTTTCTGATTCTATTAACAGATACTAGCTGAATCCAAATCTGACTGGCTGTCATAATTTTAGAGAGCATCATTTAAACTCTACTAGTGCTTAATTTTCCTAATTGTAAATTCTTTTTTTTTTTAGTGGGAAGCATATTCTTGGAGAGCCTTCTTTAAATGCACAATTAGAATGACCAATTGTGTTGAATCCTGGTGAGACAGAACAAACTGTAATGTGATGGCAATGCTGCAGCACTTAGTAAGAGCCATTACAGGGTCAGCTGGTTGCCTGCCCTACCTGTAGCAGAGCTGCTCTCCCTCATTTGAGGCAGTGGCTTTCTGGTAGGTGACCAAGCCATTTCTGGCAGAGTCCCCTAGAGTTTTTTGTTTCAACACATATGAGACACTTTTAAAGTGAGGTACTTCATTTCAGGGGCCTGTAGGATATGTAACTTGTTCTCTTTGCAGTGATGATACAGTCTAAAACAATTTACCCATGTGACATGAAGACACTTGTGTTTTTCTGCAGTTTGTGGAGCAGAAAGCACCTCAGCTTATTGTAGCACAAAGAAAACCTGTAGCTGTATCCATGCTGGGAGATCTTGACACTATTGCAGAGCCTTACTGGAGCTGCCAGCAAATGCAGGAGTCTATCCTTGCAAGATGAACTCCAGCATGAGGCTGATATTAGGAAAGAAGCAGCAGAAGAAGCAACAGTTTTTCCCCTGGGCTTAAATTAAATGAGAATCACTATTTACCCTTGCATCAGTTTCAAATGTTTGTCACTGACAACTAGAAACACATTTGAAGTTTTTTAATTTTTTGACTTGAAATGTATGTTTCCAGATCTGTATTTTAAGTTTCTCTGTTTTTTCCTGGCTATTTCCATTTAGGATATACATAAGAAGCTAGGGAGTGTTGCACGCTAGTTAGTTACATACAAAAGCTTTTCCTGTGGCTACTTTTCTGCTTTGAGTAGAAACTTGCTACAAGCATTACACTGATTTTTAGAGCTACTTGTAGCAGAGATTAATCAGACTGTACTTGTTTCCGTCTAGGACATCACATTTCCTACTCCATCCCTCTGTGAGCTGGCTTTAATATAAATACTGTCTGAAAACAATGAAGTCGTAAAGGTGAAGATGTTACTCAGCTGTACAGTGAGACTTAGAGAATGCTACTTTTCTACAGTACTGTGTAGAGCATCTGACAGGGATCAGGGCTGAATTTCTGTGTGGCCTGAAATAAAGAGGGTGCATAGCAAAGAGAGTTCCAAAGAGACATTTTGAGCTTCAAAGGGAAAGTAGCATGTAGGTCTTGGTATATTGCCTTGCCTTGTTGTATCTGTTTATGTTTTAGTTCTTATGCGTAGAATTGAAGAACAGGGAAAAGTATAATGTGTGAAGTAGTGTATGTATTTCAAGTAAAGTTTAGTGTTAAAATGGAACTTTAAATCTTTATGAACAAAGTTAATGAAGTGAATTTTAAAACAAAATATTTCATAAGTGGAGTTATTTTTCAAAGCATTAAAATTTAGACACTAGAATGGCTACTTAGCCAGGGTGTGGCTATCAGCTGTAGTCTGTGTTTTCAGAGAAGATTTGATAAGTGGAGTAATTTTATTTCATCAAAGTTATGCTTTACTGTCCTGTTTACCTTTCCTTTTGAACTGTGGGTGGAAGCAAAATAGGAAAGAAAAATTGTCCAGGAAATAGTGCTCAGAAATTGCATGTGACATTGGTAAAAACTAAGAATTGTCATAGTTTGACCTCCTCTTCTAGTATAAAATCTGTTTTCTCTCATGTGCTAATAGGGATGGAATTAATGAGTGGGAATGGTACACGGTAGGTGGTATTTAATGCACCCTTTCTTCTGTAATTACTGTACAAAATTGTAATGCCATGGAATCCTAAATCTGCCTAGATGATGTAGCTGTAATCTTTTTTGATTTCAGTAAAGCTTTCCATGCTGTCTCTCAGAGCATCCTTCTGGAAAAAATGTCCAGCCCACAGCTGGATAAACACATCATGTGATGAATGAGCAACTGGTTCATTATAGGGAATTGGGTGATGTCAGACTGGAGACCTGTCCATCTTAGGCCCTGTGCTCTTCTGCATCTTCATAAATGACTTGGACATAGGACTGGAAGGGACACTAAGCAAGTTCCCAGATGATACAAAACCAGGAAGAGCTGCTCACTTCTTTGAAGGCAGGGAGGCCATGCAGAGTGAACTGGACAAATCACAGGCCTGGGCAATCACCAACTAGATGAAGTTCAAGAAGGGAATGTGCTGGATTCTGCACCTGGGATGGTTCAACCCTGGATGTAAGGACAGACTGGGGAATGAGATGCTGGAGAGCAGTGCTGCACAAAGGGACCTGGGGGTCCTGGTCAATGACAAGATGGACATGAGCCAGCAGTGCCCTGGCAGCCAGGAGGGCCAGCCCTGTCCTGGGGGACATCAGGGACAGCATGGCCAGCTGGGCAAGGGAGGGGATTGTCCTGCTCTGCTCTGAGCTGGGGCAGCCTCACCTCCAGCGCTGGGGGCAGCTTTGGGTGCCACCATATAAGAAAGACAATAAATTACTAGAGAGTGTCCAAAGGAGGGCAAAAAAAGGTGAAAGGCCTTGAGGGGAAACCATATGAGGAGTGGCTGAGGTCACTTGGTGTGTTCAGCCTGGAGGAGAGGAGACTGAGGGGAGACTCCACTGCAGTCTGCAGCTTCCTTGTGAGGGGAGCAGGAAGGGCAGGCATTGATCTCTTCTGTGTGCTGACCAGTGACAGGACCTGAGGGAACGGCCTGAGCTGTGTCAGGGGAGGTTTAGGTTGGATATCAGGGAAAGCTTCTTCACCCAGAGGGTGTTTGGGCACTGGAACAGGCTCCCCAGGGAAGCGGTCACAGCACCAGCCTGGCAGAGTTCAAGAAGCATATTTGGACAATGTCCTCAAGCATATGGTGTGACTCCTGAGGATGGTCCTGTGCAGGACCAGGAACTGGGCTTGATGGGCCTTGTGGGTCCCTTCCAACTCAGCTTATCCTATATTTCTGTGAATTGTTTCTTGAGCTTAAAGAATAGTTGAGTAGGATTTTTCATCTATTAATTTTATTTCATCTTCCGATTAATTAAAGAAAAAAGAAGGAAATGTGGAAAAATTTACTCCTATATATAGGGAACAAAGTTCTAAACTTCTATAATGGGATTTCAGGATAAGCTTTATTTGAGGAATTATTTTTAAGTAGGGAGATATTGGTTACAAGTGGACACGAGGTTTTTTACAATGAAGTTGAGTTTTATTTGTGCTTCTTAAGATTTAAGTAGGTAATCACAATCTAAGTCATATAAACAGTTGTGTTTGCAGTCCTCCTCCTCCCCATGTTTTATAGCTAAACTAATCTTATTCACAAAGAGCATTCAGGTTGTATCTTTAGCTGGTTTTGGTGAGGGGCTGAATTGCACCTCTCAAGAATTGCAGACCAGATTTTATATCTGTGCCAAAAAACTTGAATGGTCTTCTCAGATGTTTCATTCAAAAGGAAAACTTTTGACAAAGTTGTCTTTACCTTTTTTATAATGTCTTTTCTTGAACTTCTAAGTGTTCAGTAGCTGATATTTTATGTTCATTATCCTTCACAGAGGGACTTGGAACAGATGTATATGCAAGTAGAAGCTGACAATTTTCATGGGACTAGGAAAGATTAGAGCAATGCATCAAACATTAGGAAGTAATTGTAAAGCTGCCTCTATATAGGGGAAGCATTTAGTTAATGATTTTCAAAGATGATGCATTCAAATTACTTTTTTTTTTTTTTTTTTTTGCCGTGGAAAAGTATAGGTAAAACTGTCTCTGAATAGGCAAACAATTTATTTTTTATTTTTTATGTTGAAAGATTTATGGACTTTATCAACAGGGGCTGATTCTATGAAAGCTGTGTTCAGTACCTACCATAATGCTGTGAGGCCTTCAGGTGCTGTGGCTGTAAATAGTTACTGTGGTCCCTGTTGCATCTTTATGGCTTGAAGATGAGGTTCTTTGCACTTGAGAACACCAAGGGATATGGTTGCCAAACTGTGCTTATTCTGAATACTAAAGAACAGATTTAATTGTAAATTTCCATGTAGAAATTAATCATAAGGAGGTGATTGAGGTGTGCTGCTTGTGCTTGCTTTTCGGAAGAGATGTTAGTTGCAGAACAGTGCACTTATCAGAATTTGAAACAGACTGTATTAGTTGCTCTATTTGAAGTGAATTGTGTCAAATGTAATATTTCTAGCCAAGACAATGATCTTTTCAGAAGTAAACAGTGCACTGGAACATAACCCTGCAGATAACTCAACCAGTAGTCTTTCTGCCACAGAACTCTCCACCGGTGTATTCTTTTAATTGCAGGTTTTTCTTTTTAAAATGTGGAGCTTTAAGCAAATAGAATCACAACATGTGTTGTAGAACTTCTGTTTTTCTCTCAAATTTGTTGTATTGTTTGGGTTTTTTAAATAATGGAAGTTAGCCTGGTTACTGTGGTGAGATTTTTCAGAACAATCAGAATTATATGGGAGCACTTCATTTCTTTAGCTTTCTTCTTAATTTGTGTCATAATTTTGAAAAATCCACCTTGGATTAGATTTTTCCCCATGGTGTAAATAATTTTTATCTGCACCAGCAGTAGTCTTGGCCTTGTGGCCAGTTAACCCACAGGAAGGGAGTCTGCGATACAGCAGCTCCTACATTACTCTGCTTCCTTCCTCCCTCTTTGCTGCTGATGCCAAATGCACAGTGAGAGAAAAAAGGTACATGATAGCATCCACAATACCATTCCTGACTGCTGGCTGCCATTTTGATCAGGGTAATTATGCAAAACAGGTTCGCAGCTGCCTCCTGACTTCCACTGCAGGTATTTTGATTGGAAAAATGAAGCTGCTCCAAATACCATCCATGTTCTCTGTGTGTAACTCCACTAACAGCTGAAGAACACTTGATAGAGCTTTGTATTGTAGCTAATGCAGTGATTAAATGAAGAAATTGGCAGTTTCTTTGAAACAAATAATAGCTCTGTCACTTCTTAAAATAATACTTATTGTGAAAAGTGTTGTTCAGCTGTAGTGGCATAGCTTAAATGCTAGCATATGAGGGACACCTGAGAAAATATTTTTATGTTAACTGTAGAAACTGCAATCCTTAAAGACAACTTAAAATAAGATATTGGTTTATTAACAATATTTTTTGTTGTTTCCTTTAGAATAAAGGTTCACTTCAGTTTGAAGACAAATGGGATTCCATGCGCCCAATCGTTCTGAAACTTCTTCGTCAGGAGTCTGTCACGAAACAGCAATGGTTTGATCTGTTTTCGTAAGTATTTTTTTTGTATCTTACTTCCTTCTGTATGATGGGAATACAGTTACTGAACTACTGATACAGAGAGAAATTATGTGACAGTTTGTGTGGAAACACTGAACAAAAATACAAGTTTAAGTTTTATTAAGGGATAAGTGTGCCAACATCACTGTAAGTGTGCAAAAGTAGAGCTTTGTTGAGATTCAGTTCTTTGGAAATAGGATGGAGAAAGAACAGCAAAGCTTTTGACTTCAACTGACCATAGTAAACAACTTCTGTACCTGCCCACAAATTTTTTATTAGAATTAGAGAGAAAATGTTTACTGCTGTCTCAGTAAATTCATTTAAAGGCTGTTTGCTGAATGTTACATTATTCTGATTTGAATGGCTTTCTTCTAAAATAACTGAAGTAACAGGGTGGTGCAGTTCAGCTGGTATAATTTGAATACTTTTTTACCCTAAGAATGAAATATGAATTTTCAGACAATGTTGGTAATAATGCGCTTTCTATAAACCCTGCCATTTTCTTCCTTTCAAAAAGCAAGAAGTTGCTTTTCCAGAAGTTTAGGTGATTATTTTTTGTGGCATACATTGTGTGATTTTTGCAAACATAATATGGAAGTGAAACATCAGAAGTATATCTAAAATAGTCTTTGTCTCAATGGAGTTATTTACCCTCAAATACAGTAGTAATTTAAATCTGCAGACTCTTCTTTCACTTTTTAAAATCTGTTACAACAGTAGGGTTTTTTTTGAAATGCAGTCTTGTTGCACTTGTCTTCATTGCTCTTTTTGGTGAGGACAATGTAGTGACTCTTTACACCCAGTTTAATGCACTTGTCACACTTTTCTACCAGCCAAGAGGAAAGGTAATTTAACATGTGATGGGTTTTAATATCTTACTATATCTCTGCTGTAGTAGTTGCCAGAGACATGGTATAGTTAAGGTAAAAACTCAGTTCTGAGTCATTGCTTTAATTTTTAATAACTAGTTCAATAATTCTGCATTGGAATTGAAACTTTATTGTTTTTCCTTGTAACTGAGTTACTGAATAGAACTTAAGTAACTTCGTGGCTAAATGGAAGCTATTGAGGGAAAGGATCCCACTTCCCTAGGTTTATATTTTTGGACAGTGTTCTTTGTTAAGCTTCTTAATAAAAATGCAAAATCTGTAGGTGTCTTCTACATGCCCTTTGAATATAATTATCCGATACTGCTTTTTTTTCACTGCTGTCAGGAAACAATGACATTCTAAATACAGTAACACCTTTTCTGCCTGTGAATGTTGTGTATGTCTCACCAGTTAGGTTAGACCTCTGTAAGCCTTGGGCTAGCACCTTCAATCTGTGGTAAAGCAACTTGTGAGTTTTGTCTTTTCGGTTAAACTAAAAAAGCTGCTTTTGTATTGAAGTAAGTGTATTCATTTAATAGAACCAAGTAATAGCTTTAGAGTATAGGGGTGCTTTTCTGCAGAGATGTGGCCTTGTTACTGAAAGGTGGAAGAAAACCCAGAGGATGGTAATGAGTCAAAAAAGGCTTGCTCAGCCATGTTATATATGATGTATGGTTAGGAGTGTAACTTGCTATATTTGGTCTTCAGTATGGAAATAAAAGGGATTAAGATACACTTGCTGGGCTATCAGGTAGAAAAAGTTTCATTTGAATGTTGATTGAAACTCAGAATTTTGCTTTGCAGTGCTGTTTAGTAACTTTTCTCAGTGCATTTGAAAGTCGTAGCATTTGAAAATGCTACCACTGCCATGAAATGTTTTGAGTGATCTTATTAAACTAATTTAATTGTATCTTTTAAACTACCTGATCCCTCAGGGTTCAGATTTCTCACGAGGAAGGTCTATTGCCTTTGTCAGGGAAGGCTGCATGTTAATGATAACATTTCAGAATAGCATGGGCTGAGTAGTAATGCTGTTACTAGCAAGTGATGTCTGTCTTTGTCAAAGAAAAGATTTAAAATTTGTCCTTAATAAGGATTATTGAATAGGTACTGAAAACAGAATTGTCTTACACATCTTCTTGACAATAGCCATCTCCTAAAGAGGTTGCAGTCACTTGCTTCCAGGACTTTTCTTAAAGCTTCAGTCTCTTCTGCAATCATGCGTTCTCCCGTGTATCACTGGGTCTATTTGTGTGTTGTTTAACAACAACAGATGAGAAGTGTGTTAATTTCTTAGACATGCTGAAATTATGACTGTTTAAGCCTCATACATTACAGCATTAAATTTTGAGTAGCTGTTACTAAAAGTTGGATAAATTGTTTTCTAGAGATGTACATGCAGTTTGCTTGTGGGATGATAAAGGTCCAGCAAAAATCCATCAAGCTCTGAAGGAAGACATCCTTGATTTTATTAAACAGGCACAAGCAGTAAGTTCTTACATGTTTCATAACTTCTATCCACATTGTTAGAAAAATAGCCAAATAATTCTGACTTTTGTTGAATTTAAGTGCATTGCTTTTTTGTTTGAAATTTTGTGATGTTCTGGAGATCCCAATTGCCCTGCAAACTTCAGTTGACAAAGAGAAGAGCCTTGAGCATTTGCCTCGCTCATTGTTTTCTCACAGTACTTGAAGCTGAGATGAGCAGTGATTTTTGTGTTGTATTAAAAAAATAACAACACAGCATTATTTTTGTTTATCCAACAGTACTTATGGAATTTTCTTCCACTTGAAAACTTCTAAAGGCAGAATTTTCCATAAGAAATTACTGTCTGTAAAAAAAAAAATTATATAGCTTCAGTGCTATTTTGACATGTTCATGGATGGCTTTAAAATAAGCCATATGTACTGTGTACTACAAATATCTGTGCTATCAACTCAGCAAGCTCAGCTGTCCAGTTTTATGGGCTTCTCTCCAAATGAGTGTCAGTAGACTCAAAGGAAGTTCTTGTGTTTGTAACACATACTACAGAAAACATCTTTTGCTATGAAGGATTTAAAAGAGGGAGCTGTTGTGAAATGAAAAAAAATTCTAAAGCATCCTGTGACAAAGGTTTAGAACAATTCTGTACACTTTTATTTTATCCTTTTAGTCAAGTGATTTGCACTACTAAGGCTTTGCTTCAAGGAAAATAGTTTTTTTATAGAGGTCTTTGTATAACCAGGCATATAAATGTTGCTTTTTAAGTTCCATGGCTTACCTGCTTACATGCATAAATGCTATGCTGAGCTGAGGCCTTTTGATGTGGTTTGTGATGGCTGTTATTTGAGAGACAGGGGTTTTTTTTGGCGTTATAATAGTCAGTGTACAATGTAGCTAAGTTTTCAGGCTTTAATAAAATATACATGTTAACTATCTGTCTGGGTCTAATGAAAGGTTAGTAGATGCCATTGAATCAAAACTTGTCACTGTATAGAATATAACACAGTCCTTACAGGTTTATGTAAATTATAATTTTTTTATATGGTTGCACCAGCACATGCCTTTAGACCAAAGATTTTAATTTTTTACTTGCACATGACTTAAAAGAGGAAAAAAAAGGTTAATTTAGAAAATCTGAACTTACTGAGTACTTTTTTGCTGCTGTCTTTCTTTGCCCTTTAGAAATGACCCATATGACACGGGTTAATTAATAACTACTTCAAGATGACACTTCAGTATGTAGAGTTTCTCAGTCTGATATATCTGTATATTTGAGTTTTATATGAGGAGTTGTTTTCAGCATAAACAAAGCCCATGTTTTGTGCATAAATTGATTTATAAATTCCCTCCTCTGCTTGCCCCACCTGCAGAGAGTGCTGAGTCACCAGGATGATACAGCTCTACTCAAAGCCTACATTGTGGAGTGGCGCAAGTTCTTCACCCAGTGTGACATTTTACCCAAGCCCTTCTGTCAGTTAGAGATCACTCTGATGGGCAAGCAGGGCAGCAACAAGAAGTCCAACGTGGAGGACAGCATTGTTCGAAAGGTGAGTGAGCTGTGCTGCCAGAGAGCTTTGTTGCACAGCTGGCCTCAGTAACAGCACTGAGGGCATTCTGTAGCTCAAGATGAAATTGCACCAATCCTGTAATGTGATGCAGCAGCATTTGTACCAATCACCAGAAACAATGAATCACACAATGGAGTATAAAGGGGCATATTGAGTGATGAGAATTTTGATAAGAGCCTCCATAACTTAGAACTTTGCAGTGCTTAGATGAGATGTGGAGTTTTTTTATAAACTACAGATGCATTACTTGCATACTGAACTTTCTTCTTGGATAAATGCAATGTAAAACCATCAGTCTTTTTCTTTATGTAACTGTGATGTTAGTTGAGTTTTTAATTTTGTCTAAGACTGTGCCTGCCAAATGGTGAAATATGTTTGGGTATTTGCCTCAAAAGTACCCCTTGATAATTGTGACTCCTGACACATTGTATTGCTGGAAGGGTTACTTGACTGATTACCAAGAACTATAGAAATAATAGAGAATTATGGAAAGAATACTTGAATTCAAGACTGATTCCCTAAGCTGTCTAGTTCCATAAAATAGATTTAGAATGTGAGCTGAATATGACTTCTATAACAAGTTCAGAACAAGATCAAGATCTTATATAGCTGATCTGTGGTGTATGACCGGAAATTTACATTATAAATCGCTCGATTTCTGTTTCTGCTGTCTTGTATTTTTTTTTCACAAACTTAGGTCTGCATGTACCTTTCTGACAGGACTTTTTTTTTCTTTCTGATATGCAGCTCATGCTAGATACGTGGAATGAATCCATATTTTCAAATATAAAAAATAGACTTCAGGACAGTGCAATGAAGCTAGTTCATGCTGAAAGACTAGGAGAAGCTTTTGACTCCCAGCTCGTTATTGGAGTTCGAGAATCATATGGTATGGCTTCTTGCACACACTGATCTGTTGCCTCCTTACTTTAGTAAATGAATTTTCTTCATACAGAGTTGGTAGTTATGGTGGTAGGGTTGAAATTATCTCAGCATTTTGTACTGATTTTTTTTTTGTTTTTGTTGTGCTTGTTAATACGTGATAACAATTAAATTTTGTTTATAATCTTCAGCTTCTAAGTGATTTACCTGTGTGTCAGTTACTGCAAAATCAATGTTTTCAAAGAGAAGAGTACTTTTTGACCTTTTGGAGTTGCACATATAACTTAGTCTGTACTCCTTTACATGCTGTTTCTGATTCTTTAGACAGTTTGAAGAAGAAATGCTAAACAGGCTACATTTAAGATGTTCAGTCTTTGTTGCAGAACAAATCTGTGTATCTGAAACTTCTTTGATATTTCCCCATTGCCTGCTACTTTTGAAAGCCTTCCAGCCTGTTGAACTAAACTTGTGGCTAATATTTGCTAAGACAGCTTTTTATAGAAGTCAAGTTTTAACTTTTTTTAAAGCATATTCCATTTAATGACTATTCTTTTCTCTGTAACAGTTGAGAGGACAGTGGAAACTCTTTTCCAAATAGTGCAAAGCACTGAAATAAGCTTGCCGTCTCCATTCTTGTAAAACAGGGTAAAAAGTCTAAAAAAGCAGACATTGTGATTCCAGGAACAGTGTCTAAGAGAAGCTTTTTGTTTAGTTAGGTGGAGAACTTTTCACTTTATTAGGCACTATTCAGAGCTTTTTTTATTCCTTCCTTACAATTTTGCAGTTGTGTATGTATTTATAATTACCAAATTTGAATGTCTGAAGTGCTGGAGCTAAGTATGAAATTTTTTTCCAGTTTGCCATAGTTGATCTGAATGTTTCTGGGAGAAAAGATTGGACTAATTTGGTTATCTTTGTGATCAGAATCCCTTTATCAGATATTTCAAATTGTTCAATGCATCCTTTTAATACAAGTCTCACTCTCTCATTGAAATTTTTTATTATTAGCCACATAAATTTCCAAGACTTGAGAGTAAGTTTGGACTTTCTCTTTGCAGTTAACCTTTGTTCTAATCCTGAAGATAAACTTCAGATATATCGGGATAACTTTGAAAAAGCATATTTGGATTCAACAGAGAGATTTTATAGAACACAGGCTCCTTCTTATTTACAACAAAACGGTGTACAGAATTACATGAAATATGTAAGTAAAAAATTCTGTTGTAACTTTGTACTGAACATGTTAGTACTTAAAATGATTGCTGTTCTACTTTTGCACAGGCAGATGCTAAACTAAAAGAAGAAGAGAAAAGAGCACTACGATATTTAGAAACAAGGCGTGAATGTAACTCAGTAGAAGCAGTGAGTATAATGTGTAGAAAAATTACGTATTTCATATTTATATAGTGATACAGTGTTATATTGCAGTTTTCAGTTTTGTGTTACAGTATTATTTGATAGCAGTAAATTTAAACTGTTTTTTATTTTATGTTTTTTAGTCATAAATCATTTGATTCAAGAACATGTATTGCTTCCTAATCTGGTAATCTACAATTTCTGGAAGTGTTTTAATAGTAGATCACAAGTTAAAACTGAAGGGCAGATTTTTATTCAGATTGATTTTTGGTCTTTCATTTTGAGTTAGGTATGGTGGATTTTTTTCCTATGGTTAACAGTGGATGAGAATCATGTTTGAAAATAAACTGTCAAACCGTTGGGCAAAGAATTTCTCAGTGCACATTTAGAACACCTGAAAGAGTTACTGTTCATTGCAATCAAAAGGAGCAACAGAAATGTCATTAAAGCTTAGGCTGAAATATGGCCATTTAATATAAGAGATGGGTTTTGTTTTATTCCTTCCCCTTCTTCCCTCTTCAGCAGTTTTTTACACAGTTCAAATTCTAGAGGAAGATTTAACTGTAATGAATATGTCATAAGTGTCTGCGTTGAAATTTGTTCAGGAAACAGGTTATTTTAAAGAAACACCTTTTAAATCTGATAATTGTTTTGAAGTGGGTCAAAATGTGCTTTACACCTTTTGTTAAGCTGTGAGTCATTCATTTTGCACAGGTATAAATTGTAGCCTGTATAAAGAGGATGACAAAGGAGAGATGGTCCTGCCACGTACAGGCAGTTTCTGTTCTAGATCTAATGCCATCCAGTCTGGTCCAAATAGGGTATGCTGGAATGAGAACTATTCTTAGCTCTTGGATATATACTTGGAAATGAAGTAGGGTAGTTACTGTTCCAAAAGTGGTGGCTCCCTTGGGAGAAAAGAGGCGACAGAAATACCAAGCTCATTAATGGTTGGGAGGAGACTTTGCCACATTTACTAACCTAAACATTTTGAAGAAATATTGTTCCTGCATAGATTCTACTCAGACTGCACATTTATGAATCAGTGAATGAGTTAATTATTTTATAGAGCTGATTGTTGAGAACAGGTTAGATTTTGTGTCATGGTAAACTTGAGACACATTAAACTTTGGTGTTCAGATGGCTGCTTGAGCTAATCCTGTGTTTAATATATTTCAGCTCATGGAGTGCTGCGTCAATGCCCTGGTGACATCTTTTAAAGAGACTATTTTAGCTGAATGCCAAGGCATGATCAAACGAAATGAAACAGAAAGTAAGTGGAGCTTCAAGAGCAGTGCAGGGTGAACCCTGTATGAACTGCATAAAAATAGATTTGTGTGTAGATATATCAAATTACTGTTTTTAATAGATGGTGGTAGTGTTTAATATAAAAATATTGTTGCCCATGAACAATCCCACAAAAATTACCATCATTGTTTCACATTTTTTTTCTATCACTTTTGAAATCTATATACACAATAGTTTAATTTGAATGAGTGGATCACTCTAATCTTGCTTGAAAGAAAATACTTTGTGCTCTGTTTTCTTTATTTTTTCCTACACTTACTTGCATCATATTGACCAACTCTGGTAAATGCATCATATGACTTTACTTTCTCTTTGAGTACTGCAGATACAAACATTTCCTCTTTGTTTTACCCCAATACCTCTTTACACCTGGGAAAAAAGTGAAACAACTCTTTATAAAAGATTTTTTTTTTCTGAAAGGCAGGGAGAAATTTTTCTTAATTTGATTATTGGTGCGGGACCTGTAGGTCAAATGAACAAAACCTCTGCAAGCTGTTATGGGGTTTTATAGCCAGTATATCAGTGTGAGTATTGAAAGTTAGCTCTGCATGCCTATTGAAAGTTTTCAGAATTTTTTTTTAACTGCTGCCAGAGATTGAGAGGTTAGTGTGGTTCAGAAGTCTTGTGTTGGTCCTGTATGATAAAACAAACAAAATATGTCATTAAAATGTTATAATTCAGGTAGGAAAAAAGAAAAAAAACCTGAAATCACAGGTGAATTTTTCTTTGAAGCCTTGGTATCCCGCAGCCAGGGAATATTTACTTATGTCTTCGGAGGTTTTCATTTCTCTGGAAATGAGAAAACTATTTTATGACTTAAAATATTGTAGCAAATACTTCTAAAGCCAGCATTTAAGAAAATATTTGACCTCAAAACTATGTCATACTGATCTGTTCATCTAGTAGCATGATTTCTGGCAATAATCCAGAGCTAAATGTAGAAAGCGGTGAAACTTGTTAGGAGTATATGTTACAGCCTTTGGGAGAATGCAGGAGGCTTATGTAAATGCAGAGCTTCAGAAGGGTTCATCTGCCAAAGGACCTTTCTTTAGAAAGCCGTTGAAATATTCACACAGCCCTCTCTTGTGGCTGTGCCTGTCCTGTGGTAGTGCTTGGTTGCAGAGCACTTCCGTTCAGTCTGTAAGAACTGTTTCAAATGCCTCAATGAAGGATGCAGGTGCAGATGACTGAAACGTAATTAAAGACTGGAGCTATACATAGTAGTGTATACATCTGATAGTGTCCTCTGCTGTGCTTTGCTTATGCATCTGACTTTCTGATAGTATCTGCCCCAAAGAATTCAGTGATGTTTTCTTTATTAAACAGCACAGACAAAAAAAGGCCTGTTTTGGTGGGGATTTTTGGCTATGAGCTGGGCACATAGGCTTGTTATATTAAGTAATATTTACATGCTGTGCAAAGACAGGAAGGAATGATTTTTCCAACTAAAATCTATCAAAAATGTCATAGCTTGCAAACACTTCAGAATTGCCTTCCTGTGTTTTTGTTTGCTTATAGGATGGGGGAGCAGAGGCCTAAATTTTATTCTTGAAGTGCAGCAGAAATAAAAAGTATGCTTGGCTTTCATGAATACAGAATGAAAGCAGACTTTTAAGTGCCCCAACAACTACATCATGGATTTCTTTACTCTTCAGTGTCATGATGTATTCTGAGAGAGATTTTAGTAAAATACTCGTTTTGGTTCTGTTACTTGGAAATCTGTCTTTGAAGAATTTATGGCTTTTTGGATCCTGCAGTCTTAGAGATGCACATGAGTCTTCCTTTGCTATTGATTCTTAAGAGAAACCACTGTTTTTTTTTATTTTTTTAGTATTTACAGCATCAGTACTATACAGAAACAGATGTAAAGCCCTTTAACATATCTTTTCGGGGGTTTTTTTGCCCTCTTTTCTTCTCTCTTACTCTTACTGGATCTTTTAATCTAGGCTTTTAAAAAAAGTTGAGCTTTTTGGACTTTTTATATATAAAACAGTGCTGTCTTTTTTTACAGTAGATCTAAATTGCACTGAGAATGCCTCCAACTACTTTTATTTTTTTTCTGGTTCCTGAAATGCTGTAATTCAGCCCACTATGAGTTGTCTGTAGGACCATTGCAAGTTCTTATTCAATGTTGTTTGTAGTTTCCATTCCCTAATTTGCATTGTTATGTTCTAAAACAATTTTTTTTTCTTCTCTGTGCTTTTCTATTTGCTTCTGCAGTAGCTGCTGTGGTAAAGATGATGGTAGCATATTTCATCATCAGTGGTGTGCGATCTTGGTGTTTGTTGCTGACAAAAGTAATGCAGAAGAGAAAGCAGAGGCAGAGCCTCTGACTTTTCCTCTTTCACAGTAGACCTAACATTGAGGAACTGAGTGAATCTATAAATTATTTTTCTATCAAAAAAGAATCAGAGTCTATTTGTTCTATTTCATGAAGCAAAGTCCTTTGCCATGCTGAGTTCAGATCTCTGCTCTCTTTGACCTGATGATCTGGTGACCTTAATCCCAGTGTTCTTTCTGGACAGCTTTGTCAAGATCAATATTGATGTTTCAGTATATATTTTTATTTTTTTTAAAAGCATTATTGAAATATTTTGACAAAAAGTAGACAAATAAAGCACATCACTTTTTGAAGATTTTCTACTGGTAACTTTCCAGAAAACTAAGTAAACTCTTTGGGAAAAAGAGTTCACTGTTTGCATTAGTCAGTTTTGGTTACTTCAGAACTTTGCAAGCTTTTATAAACAAAGCATTGTGAGTGGTGTTGAAACATACACAAAGATAGGTGCGTTTGGCTTTAATTTAAAATTCAAAAATGTCTTGAGTCCATACAGTTTCCTGCATAAACTCCTCTAGGCTTCCAAATGAGAGACGTGCTTGCCTAGGATTTGAAGGCAGTTACAACCTGGACTTAATCCAAATTGGCATTGGTTTTAGGGGGGGTCTTATTCAAGCTTGTCATACTACATGCATTAGCATACTGTGTTAGGTACTATATGCATAAGAAAGTATCACACTGCAATAAATATGTTTTTTGCCTTCAAAAGAATCTTCTTGTGGGACCAGAATTAGAGCAGTACTTGGCATCTTTTTTTTTAAGAGATGAATTGGATTATCTGTTCATCACATATTTAATGTTGCACTTGAGACATGCCTAGGAGAAATGCAGCATATTTGGATTTTATACAGGTCTTTGACTTTGTATCTTTCAGAGTTGCATTTAATGTTTTCACTGATGGATAAAGTTCCGAATGGCATAGAGCCGATGCTAAAGGATTTGGAAGAACACATTGTTAGTGCTGGACTTGCAGACATGGTAGCAGCTGCTGAAACTATTACTACTGTAAGTGTATTGGGTTTTAGTAAAATAGCACCAGGAAAACAACTTTGCAGAAGTGAAATATTCTCTATTTGTGGGATAAATGCATGAATGGAAATAATTTTTAAGATTTTGTGTTTAGAGATCAAATTTTGATCCACTGAAAGTTTTAAATGTCCTTAGAATAACTTTTTATTCTTTGTTTTCAGTTGTGGCTTTAAAAAGTGAATCTAATTTTTGATAGAGATTATAAATTAAGTGCATAGGATACTTATACAATACAATTATGCTAGAATCTTAATTTTAAAAACCTAGTCAATCTTTCCAGAATTACAACTTCCTGATGAAATTTGAAATATGCTTTCAATTTAAGAGTGATTGTTCAATGTGGAAATAAGGGTTTTTTCCCTACTGTATTTCTTCATCTTTTTATCAACTTGAATTCTAGGATGCTTAGGTGTTTGAAGCTGTTAGGATGTGGCATGTGTCTTTTACTGATCCTTGAAAACATCCTTTAAAATAAAATGTTACTGTATAGTATTTGAAAGTTACAGATTCTTTTAATTTTTTATTTTTTTTTTAATATTGGAAAGGCTATCCTGAAAGTCTGTGTTTAGGCATACATGCTGTAGAACTCTTCAATCCAGAGACTAAAGATAAAATGTAAATTCAGGCAGGCTTTTTAGGGTACAGCATTTTTACAGATTAGGGAATTATGTGTATGCTCACATAATTCTGTGAATTCTGTGGAGCCTTAATTTTTTATTTGATTTTTGCCTCTTTAGGATTCTGAGAAGTATGTAGAGCAATTGCTCACGCTATTTAATCGGTTTAGCAAGTTGGTTAAAGAAGCTTTCCAAGATGATCCAAGATTTCTTACTGCCAGAGATAAGGTATGTGTTTCTGCTGGTCTTTTGTTCACTATAAGAGTTGTTGCAATTTGTATTATGATGTCTCCAAAACCCTTTAGCCCATTCCTGTTCATTGTTAAATTTAGAAGCTGCTATTACTCTGTTAAATATGCAGACTAAAATATTGATGAAACTTAATACTGAGGAGCTTTTAATTTCTGTTGTAGTGCTGCATTAAGTTGCATTTATTCAGCTTTGTAATGTAGAGCAGATTAGAAGATGACTTTCGTATTGAGAACTGTAATCTCTGATTCAGAGATAATAATTTGTGTTTGGAATTTACTTTGTATTTGTCTCATGACTTCAGACATGCAACCTGCTCCATGTAATCCCTTGCTAAGTTGTTGTTTAAAGGAAACTAGTATGGTAGTGGAAAAGAGGAAAGCATCAGTTTATTGGGAAATTGAGTCATAGAATTTGAACTCTCAAACTGAAAATAGAATCTACAAGCTTTGGGCTAATAAAAAAATCGGAATTATTTCCATGTTACAGTAGTGCAAAAAGAGATTAAATCTTTGCGATTCATTTCAGAGAGAAATGGAGCGAAGCACCAATAATCTAATTATTTTTCAGGCGTACAAAGCAGTTGTGAATGATGCTACAATATTTAAACTTGAATTGCCATTGAAGCAAAAGGGGTAAGCCATGTAAACTTTATGTAAATCAAGGGTTTTAAAATGTCTCTTCAAAAAGTAATGCTGTGTTTAAAAGGGCTTTGTGTTGTTTGCATTGTGGAATTTCAGATTGCTTATTGACCTCCGGTAAGACACTCTTCATGTAGAAGCGGATCAGTGAATAGCAGCCTGGTTCAACTTAAATTTATTTGTAGTATTTGGGGATCTGTTCTTTTATACTATGAGTCAGTTTGTTAGCTGAAGTTCATAAAGGCCTCCTGGATTATTAATTCCAAAAACCTCAGCTGTATAACTCTGCTCTAACTTCAGCAAAGGTCCTGGGGAAAAATAAGGCAGTAATCTTCATGGGAATAACTGTGGCTGATTAAGGTGTAACCATCCACAAGCTGTTTTCCACCTCCTCTTGTGCCAGTTGTGAGTGTGACCTATCCAGATGTTGCATTTTTGTTTCAGTGCAGGATTAACCAGGTTAGTTTAAGCAACTTCCAGTAGATTAGGCAGACCTGCGTGACTCAAGAAGGAGGACCATGCTTACAGTGCCTGCTCTGCTAACTCAGCCAAGAGAAGGTAGCAGTCAGTTAATTGATTGTTAACATTTACCGTGTGATGTGTCACTTGAGTAGGAATTTGTATATAATTAGGTGCTTGGGATTGCGTATATATAGTTTGTCATCTGATTTACTATGGAAACAGTTTCCCTTTCCTATTGCTTCTCGTTAGGGGTGGATGGTTATAAATACCTGTCCAGTGTCTTGGTTCGTATCCTGGGTTTGGTTTCGGATAATGGCAAGCCTGAATAGGAATTAGTCTTTCTCCTTGTATTTATTGGAGGAATGCTGTCACAAAAGAATGGATCCCTACTTTCTATACTTTGCATAGATGTAGGTAAGGTAGAGGAGTTTCTTAGGTATCTTCTTTTTGTTTTCTTTCCTCTGGGACCATCCCAATTGATACGTCATTCAAACTGTTTCGCTCCTAAAGTGAACCTGGCCTAGTGGTTTCTTAGAAACCACTGTGATTGTGATGGTCTTCTGTTCAGCATTTTGTAGCACTTTGAAGTTGTCTAGACATGCAGCCTGGTTTGAGCAAAATGAAACTTCATTTTGCTTAGTCTTCTGTAATAGTCAAAAGACTTGTGATCTGCTTATACTTCAAATGGTCTTTAGGAGGGCAGAAGACAATAGCCTGCAAACTGCTTCATGAATTAAGAAAAAGGACAAGTTGTCTGAAGAGTGTTAGCTCTGTCTATGTTAATCAGAGGGTGTAATAATGAGAAAAAAAACTAGATTCCTGAGCTTGCTGGGGGCCCTTGAGTAGCAGTCAAGTTGGTGCCATCTGACTCTAGGATTAAGGATTGGTCCTTGCCATTTGGTTTTATTCACCATTCTAGACACAGGTTCGGAACATGACCTGTGCTTGAAGAATTTTGAAGAACCATAGTCTGTCCACTGTAGTATCTTGTTCAACTTTGGTCTGCATTTAATCTCCTAGCTGTTAGTCCATCCTTTATAGCTGTGATGAAATAATTTTATCCTGTGTTAGGTGTGTTTAATTTTGCAGTCTGTGAAGTGTGGTGCAGGAGGCTGTTCTTGAGACCTCATAAAAGCATACTGAGATGAGTGAAACATTTCACTGTAGCATTTGTTAATTCTTTACTGGAATACTTCCTTCCATGCAATATTTTGTTGGGTTCAAAATGTGGTTTCACCTGTATCCTTCGTTGTTACAGTTCTTGTAACAATGAATTAAAATTTTAATTAGTTAAAATAAGCTGTAGAAGCTGTCTGAAAGTATTTGGCAGTATTTATTCTTTCAAGAAGAAAGGGTGTTATCCCTAATTTTTCATGAGTTTAACAAGGATATAAATTCACTGCCAGGATCCTTGCCGAGGGGATCAGGAGAGAGTGGTCTGTCTTGTTAACAATGCGACTACCCCAGAATTGCAGGATTCTGTATGGTTTGAAGAAATACTGTTCTTCTTTTATCTAGTGTTGGATTGAAAACACAGCCGGAATCCAAATGCCCTGAGCTTCTTGCTAATTACTGTGACATGTTGCTAAGAAAAACACCACTAAGCAAAAAACTAACCTCTGAAGAAATTGAAGCAAAGCTTAAAGAAGTGGTATGTTTTTGCTTTCTAATTCTAAATTATTCCACAGAATGAATTTGTTTATTTCCTTATGTGGGTTGAGGCTTTGATCTTCAGAAGCAGTTACACAAGGTGTAATAGTAGAAAAAAAAGTTTATTATGTTATCAAGTGTGTGTGCTTAAATATTGTAAATCATTCAGTGTTTCATGTCTCCGTGTCAGTTCACAAAATTGGTGTATTAAATTAATGCCTATATGAGACTGTAGTGTATTAGAATTACTAATATTTGTCTAAAAAATAATACAGGAGATTTTTACATACCATTGGCAATGTCTTTTTTGATTTAAGATAATTTTTTGATGTTTGACAAATGAAGAAATGGAAGGTGTGATATTATGAAACATTCATTGCTGATATCTGTGATGGTATTAACACAGTTGCACTCAAGGCAATGCTCTAGTCATAGTCTACACTGCCATTAGATCAGCTTTCAAAGACTTGTCTGGTTGACAATGCAAATAAATATATTAAACTCTATCTTTGACAGCTTTTGGTACTTAAATATGTACAGAATAAAGATGTTTTCATGCGATATCACAAAGCTCACTTAACAAGACGTCTGATATTGGATATATCAGCTGATAGTGAAATTGAGGAGAACATGGTGGAATGGCTCAGAGTAAGTAATGTCTCATCTTCCTTTGGTTGTGCCTCATGCTTGTGATTAATATTCCACCCTTGAACTTAAATATCTTTATTGCTTAGGTGAGTTTTATCTTTAAAAGACGGTCACTCGGGGCATCTTATAGTTCCCTTCTATCACAATACTTCGTGAGAGCAAAACTCTTTGGTTCTTTGCTAATAGTGGTGGTGATAGATTTTAAAATATTTCACACACAATTATCTGAAGGCTTCATATATTCCACATGCAAATAAGCGAAATGCAGTGTACTTGTTTAATTACGTATATAAGTTGAGATAATTCTAATTTTGAATTTTTATGTAGCTTAGAATATTATTTGCATGCCTTAAACATTCCTTCAAATCTCAGAACTCATGGATTCCTTAATGCATGCATATGTTCTTCAGCATTTGAATTTCTTTGAAAGAATCATCATATGCCCTTAAGGTATAACTACTCATGATCCATGCAAGAAACCCTGTATATTGCATTGCAGATTCACTGTTACTGTCAAGTGATAATACCAGTGCACTTCTTTGTGCTCTTAATTTATTTGAACTTATTATTTTAAAAATAAAGCTTTTTGTTCATAGTTTTCTGTGTCACATTTACTGTTCCGTTTGTTTATGTAGGAAGTGGGAATGCCAGCAGACTATGTAAACAAGCTGGCTAGAATGTTCCAGGATATCAAAGTCTCTGAAGACTTGAACCAGGCCTTCAAAGAAATGCACAAAAATAATAAACTTGCTTTACCAGGTATTGTTTTCAAATTATTTGTTACTTTTTATTTCCCTTCGTGAAAAATAGCTCTGATAAATCTTAGGTTTAAAATTATGTCAACTGCAGGTTGAACAGTCTCCGTGGCTGTGCACAATCCCTAGACTGGAAGTTTCTGTAGACTCTGCTTTCTCCTGCAGTTGATACTAGAACTATATCACTCCGCTGTGAGTTGTTACAGATTCTGCTTGTGAGCAGTCTTGTAGATATAGGTTCCCTTCTCTTGTAAACAAATTGCAGGCAGGGGCTTGAACTGGCATCAGCCAGGTGAATGCCTGAACTACCTCCTTTTATGCCCTCATCGTTCTTCAAGTGCTCCATGCTGTGCTCCTTTATCTGCCTGCAGGAGAGCTGGATGAATGCTATGAAAAACTTAAATCACATTCTGAGATTGTTTCACTGATGAGAGAGGCTGAGGAACATCAAGTATTGGACCTACCATGCTGAAAGCTCTTGAGTAGTGCTTATAAGCATCAGCTGTAAAGTTGCCCAGAGTTTGAGCTCTGTAGCAGCAAGCCAAAAAAGCAGGTTTCAATCAGTGCTGCTGGCAGAAAGCCAGTTGTGCATAGAGTGCCTTAATGTTTAAGTAGGTAGGCACCCTGCAACTGTCTGAAAATTCAGTCCTTCATAATTGTGTTGAGAGTAGGGAAAAAACCCAAAACATTTTGTTTATCTATCTGTTGTACCTGAAGATTCATATAATCCAATATCATCTTACAGCTGACTCTGTGAATATTAAAATTTTAAATGCTGGCGCCTGGTCCCGAAGTTCTGAAAAAGTGTTTGTCTCATTGCCCACGGAATTAGAAGATCTCATCCCAGAGGTTGAAGAATTTTATAAAAAGAATCACAGTGGTAGAAAACTCCACTGGCACCACCTCATGTCCAATGGAATTGTAAGTGTGTAGTTTTCATTGTATCAGTCTTAATTACTGCACCCTCTGTGTATTTATAGCAGTAAGAAAGCTTGTTGTCCATACAGGCTTATAAGTAAAATTTTCATCCTCTTCACAGATAACATTTAAGAATGAAGTTGGCCAGTATGACTTGGAGGTAACAACATTTCAGCTGGCTGTGTTGTTTGCGTGGAACCAAAGACCCAGAGAGAAGATCAGCTTTGAAAATCTTAAACTGGCAACTGAACTCCCTGATGCAGAACTTAGGAGGACTTTATGGGTATATCCCTTTCTCTTGAAACAGATTGCTTCTTGATTTTTGTACTCTGAAATACTGGATTAGTATTTTTAAAGCACTGTCTGATAACACTTTGAAACTGAAATGTGAACGCCTTTCTTGGCAATTAATCAGTTGTAGTGCTGGCTCCTTGCACTACTGCTGAGCACACACAGCCTTTGCATTAACATGTTCTCTCTACCCAGTGTTACTTCACAAGCTTTTGGAAACTGCAAGAATTTTTGACCATATGCTGCCTACAGTACAGTTACGATTGTGTTTTGTCAAGTGGGTCTGGTCTAATTCTAGGAAATGAGTGACACCTGGTAAATACTTGTTGCTTAAAAATAACTTCAGTACTTGCTTTAGCAGACTTGTAATTATTTAGCTCACCAATAAAGAGAGAAATCATGTAAGTCAGACTTAACACCACTTCTGTAGCCATGAGTTTGTGTATTTTACTACTTTGTATGATTTTGCTTATGCTAACCCATTTCAGAAGGAGATTTGGTAAACTGAGTCCCCTCTCTGACTTTACTAGTTCCAGACAAGGCTATGTGGTTCTTTCACTACAGTCAGCAGAATTATGGTTGTAGAAAGTAGTTGTTTCCATTTAGAAAGTCTGGTGTTTTATTTTCATTCTTTCTCCCCCTCCCCTTTTCTCTGTAGTCTCTTGTAGCATTTCCAAAGCTGAAACGTCAGGTTTTATTATATGAACCTCAAGTCAATTCACCCAAAGACTTTACAGAAGGAACCCTCTTCTCGGTGAACCAGGAGTTCAGTTTAATGTAAGATGATGTTTGAAAAGTCAAATAACAATGTACTGTTTTATAACTAAAGGAGTTAACTTTAAATTAACCTTTGTTCTTGAAAGTTTTCAAAATTAACCTAGACATATGCTTTGCTGCCCTACTCTCACTTATTTTGGTAATAGTTACACTTCAAGTAGGTGGTTAGACTAGATGACCTGCAGCAGCTCTTTCAAACAAATGTTTTTATAATTCTAATTCTGTTAAATTAAATTTCTTAAACACTTAGGGATGAGGTGCAAAATTGGAGGCATTGCTTGTTCCAGTTAGCAATAAGTCCATAAAATTTCATGGTAGATAGCCTGTAATCAGTAATCAGAGCACTAGTGTTGTATTGATTATTTATTACACACACACAGAATTTCAGAAACAGAGTGGTAAGTTAAAAAAAAGGAAGTGAAACTGCTTAATAATATGGTGTGCTGTCAAGAGCCAGGATTTTAGGTGTGGCTCTCACTAGAGAGGAGTTTCTTTATTTCTATGAGAATTACGGTGCTCTTTTACTGGTGCTTTGAAATCCTTCAAGCACAAGAGAGAATGTCTAAGTGTTGGATTCTATGTTCAGCGTGGTTTACTTTCTTTTGCCTGCCTCTGCTGTCAATGACTATGAGAACTAGCTCCTTGCTAGGAACCTCAGGTTCTGTGCCTCATTCTCAGCAGCAGCTGGACATCTGGATCTGTGGAGAAAAAAAATAAATGACGAGTCTGCCTTCTTAGGGCTTAGTTTGTTGCCCAGGGCCATAATGCTTATTCCTGTCATCAGGATTCTGAGCTTTGAGAAATGATGCAAGGACATGACAGAAGACACAGGCTGTAGAGAAAGTTTGTGGGTGACCACTGAAGAATGCCATCAGCTTTCTTTGTTGCAGTAGCTGGGTTTTGTCCCAGACAGTTCTTTGATGGGATATTAACTAGTCAAATTTCCTGAACTTCGTTGTAAAACATTCCTCCAAAGATCCCTAAATTTATATCATGAAATTGAAATCTGTTTTTCTGAAATTCTGTTGTTTTAGCTGCTGGATTTACTTGTAATGCTTGCTAGTATTATTTAGGTTTCATTGCAGAGACATTGGCATTGGGTTTTGATCTGTCAGACATCTCTCTCACTGCTGGAATGCTAATAACCTATAAGTTTCTGATCTGTCATGGTACTTGTTGCTGCTGTAATTTTAAGTTTAACAGGAATTCTGTAATTGAAAGTGTTTTGGGTTTTGGTTGGGTTTTTTTTTTTTGCTCACTTTTGTGCAATACAACTTTTTACAGAAAAAATGCTAAAGTTCAGAAAAGGGGCAAGATAAATTTGATTGGTCGGTTGCAACTTACTACGGAGAGAATGCGGGAAGAGGAGAATGAAGGAATAGTCCAGCTAAGAATATTGCGAACCCAGGCAAGTAACCTGCCACAGGAATACAAAACTCCCCCATTTCTTTTGTTGCATTATCATTATGTGCTGCCCAGTCAGATGTTGATGTATGAAGTGGGTGCCTTTGAATCCCATTGGAAGAAACTTCTGCTATATGACTCTAGATCCCTATGAATATCTGATTTTGCATGTGTGTTCGTGCACTTGTAGTTATTAGCCTCCTGTTCTGAAGTACCAGGTCATCATCTTCAAAGAGGACAAAGCAGATACTAAATTAAGCAAGTGGTGAAGGCATAACAGCGTGGGGTGGTTGACAGCAGCATATTGGTTAAGTTGACTGACCACCACCATGAATAAACAGTGTTGTTTATCTTGATATCTCTTTGATGTATGAAAGAGAATGTATGTATGAAGAGAACAGTCTTGGAGGTGGGATCATGCTGTAGTAACAGCACTATGACTTCTCCTAAGAGGCAAAGTGGAAAAGCGCATCTTAGCTGTACAAACTGCAGCTTCCTGCTCTGTGGTTGATAGTCCTTCAGTCAGCTACTCATGACAAATCTTTTGAGCTGACAGTTTTGGAAAAGCCTGAATTTTTTCTGGCATCAGGGATCATCACCTACAATGGAGTCTCAAAAATCCCATTTTACCTTCAAGTTTCAGGTCTGTTCTATCAGTCAGGTTGGATTGCAGGCCATGCACATTGTGAGTTGTACCACCTGATGTAATATATGATGTGACCATTCTGGCAGCAGCAGGATTAATGCCTAGTTGCACTTATTATGAAATGAGTGAGATGTTCCCAAGGTATATCACAAGTCACCTAGGAAACTGCTCAGGGAGTAAGTGGACATTTGGTTTTAGTGAGTAATTCAGACTCTAGATATAGGACTTAACTGCTCCTTTGACTGGAATAGTCTTATATCTTGCATCTTTCCAGTGCTTCATTCTTTTCCTTTATCAGCTTCTTCGAAAAGCAGTTCTATATAGGATAAAAAATACAGCGTATTTCTGAGTTCTAAGGAAAAATACAGATTTCCTTGCTGTCTTGCCTTACCAGGAGCCTCCTATTAATGCTGTGTTCATTTTGTCACTTCACCCAGGCATTTAAAAATAATTTTTCTTTTCTTGTCTCCCACCAGGAGGCTATCATCCAAATAATGAAGATGCGGAAGAAAATCACTAATGCCCAGCTTCAGACTGAACTGGTAGAAATATTGAAAAACATGTTCTTGCCACAAAAGAAAATGATAAAAGAGCAAATTGAATGGCTTATAGAGCACAAATATATCAGAAGAGATGAGTCAGATATCAACACCTTTATATACATGGCATAATTGGAGGACTCTGCGGGATGCTGAGAACATAAATGGAAGGGTGCTTGGACAGACAGCTGCGCAACAGCTTGTGCTGCAGAAGGACTTCTTTTGACTTTCGTTACATATTAAAATCCCTGCCTTACCTTACAGAGGACTATATTTTGCCAATCTCATTCAGCTAGCATGATGGCATTCCCTTCATGTTGCACACTTTTAACAGCATGCTGTTTTGTGGGAAACTTGCATTCATGAAGAGCCCATTGTGAACTTTTTAAAGTAGATTTGATTTACACCCACCAGGAAGAACACAGGTTTGGGTTTTTAGATGACCAGTACTTGCACAAGGAAAAAATATTCAAATATTCATGCACTGAGGAACTGCTATTAGTTTTGTTTTGGGTTTGTTTTTTGTTTGGTTTTGGTTTTTGGGTTTTGTTTTCGTTTTTTTTGGTTTGTTTTTTTTTTTTTTTGCAATGCAATTAGGTCTAGAAGTAGCACTTTCACTTTTGTGTTTTGGATCAACAGAGTAATGTACTGTCCATCTCTGATCCTTTTCATGTAATAACATTTGAGAGACACAAACACATGCGTCACAACTGATACGTATTTGTTACAGTTAAAACCTGTTGGCTAGAGCAGTGCTTCAATCTAGTAACTGGATTTTAATAATTGACACATTAAGTGACACAAAAGTAATTCCAAGTCATTGGTGATATTTTTCCCTAAGCAAGAGATCATTGTTTTTAAATTGTTTCCTGTAAACAAGTAGATATGTTGTTACCTTATTTGAATGGGTGATTTGCTGCAATCATTTTTGACAAGGTAAAAGTTTCTTGAATGATACTTCACTCTAAAAGCAGTTTTCATGGGTGGGTCTGCTATAGGAACAGAAATATTAAGTGTATTTTCTGGTACATTTAATATTTACATCCCAAATATTTCGGTATGACTACATATATCAGGATGCGTTAAAGAGTAATTTATGCACAACTCCCACAGAAAGAGAATAGCACTTGAAGATCCCTGTACTGTTTCCTCAGTGGTAACTTTTATATACATGCAAGGTTAATCCAATTGGACTAGTCAACATCTTTATATGAAAAACGAACCCTCTGCTTTTTATTTTGTAACTGGTAGGGTAGGAAATACACTATTAATGAAAATGATAAAACGCTAAGGAAAAATACCTTGTTCAGTGTATGTAGAGAGAGTGCCAAACACACATCAGGAATCTCAATTTCTTAATGTTACCTCTTCCATTCTCAATCATCTGAAGTAGTCATTTGGCACTGCCCTACTCTCTGCTGTTCTGAAATGTCTCAGCATGTACTGGAGTGATACCATGAGTCATAGGAGCAGAGTGCCTGTCTTAGGACAAAGGTAAGTTGTGCTTTATTCAGTTCTGTATGAATATTTCTTCTATAAATTACAAGTGTGTGAAGTTACTTTTTAATTAACCAGTTGAACTACAACATGTAAAGGCGTCATCTTCTTTGATGAGGAAATAGGGAAGAGGATACAATTAACTTTAGTTAAAAAAGAAAGCTTTCCAGTAAGTAAGAGGAGTTTTACTTTCACGTGGTTACAGTAAAGTATGCAGTAGGAGTGGTTTAAAAGCAAACTCTCCAAGAATGCTGTTTGCACCCTTAAGCAGGCTGTGTGCTCAGTTACTAATGTAAATGCCAGTGTGACTGCCTGAGAATAGTGTGTACTTGGACATCTGTTTGGATAAGAAGTTTTTGGTAGTGAGGGTTTCATGACCAAGAGATGGAGAAATCAAGGCCTGGCCAATTACAATTGATTGAAATCCTACAGCTTGTGTTACATGCTTTTATTGGTACTCAAAAGTAGATGCTGTTTAAAAATATTGCATCTTTTATGTTGGCCCTGTGGTGTTGCAATTCAGAATCAAAAGCAACTGGTGCTCTGTGTAGTTAACCAATGAAACTATTTGAACTTTAGAAAACAAAATTCTAATAAAAAACTTTGTGCTGCAAGACTTTCAGTCTTTGTAACTTAAAAGTAATAAATGCTTACTTGGGATAACTGGGGAGAACATAACAGTCTGAGCACACTCTTCAACATTAAAAATTCCAACCCTTAACCAGAGAAGAGCAAGTGTGAAATGGTCACACAGAAAGAGCTGCCAAGGGGATAATGCTAATTTTGAAGCCATTGGTTTACATTTGAGAGAGAAGTTTAAGAGACAGTGTCTTAGATACAACTGTTTAGGAAGCTGGAATGTATGCTGAAAGGAAAAGGTTGCTAAAAGCTAAGAAGCTACACATTCCCTCGTCTAATAAATACAATACAACTTAATTGTTACCTATACATTTCTCAAAACCTGGGATGGAAATAGAATTGGTAATGTGCCTATGACATGGTCATTTTTTCTTTAAATATATACCAGAAATGGATGTCGGGTTTTTTATGAAATCTGAGACAGACACCAGCAAATTTGTTGAAGATGCAGAATCACATTTAGCATCCTTCATCAGGTCACTTCACCAATATGCACTTAAAAACTAGTATCACCTAGGGCACAGGGAGAAACCTGGGGTAAGCTGTTCTTTTAGGGAGGGTAGAATTCAGATCTAAATGAAAACTATTCTTCACTTGCAATATGGCAACAATGCACTTTTAAGGCTGCAATTTTTAGCTATGAATATATATGTCCAAAGACCTAGCTTAAGGAGGTGCTGCATCTGAAAAACACGTTGCCACACACACTGCCACGGTGAATAGCTTAGGAATTAAATCTGGTGTAAAAGGGGTGGGAGGGAAATCACTCTTAATGGGTTTAATTAAGAAATACTGTTAAATCTTTCTCTGTCCCAACAACTTGATGAGAATCTCAGTTTCAATTCTGAAGTCTTCCATTTTCCTCTTTCCACAGTTGGTGTCCCTAGCTTCTACTTTTACTCATTTATCTTTCATTTATTATGACTGTAATGCAGATACATTTCCAAATGACAATGTGACTTTCTCATTTTCATATTTTTAAAATTAATACAAACATTCTGAATGTTCACATCTTGCATTTATCTGCATTGGGATGCCATTGTCCTGTAAAGTGCAAATTTTAAAAATACAATTGGCAAAAAGATTTGATAGTTTTACAGAAAGATTTGCTATCTCAAACTGTTTTCTATTTTCATCTAAATGACTGGGATGCTATCTTTGTAATTCTTTAAGGTCATATTTGTGAAATAAACAATACATGAAAGCTTTCCTGTCATATACACTATATGTAGTCTGGAGTGTTGAACGAACTCAAGTTCTTGAGTTGTAATAACTATCTCCGTATGGTATTTACAATTTTGAATGTGTGCCACTACCAAGATAATAATGCTGTACAATTTTGAATGGTGGTAGTTTCTGTATGGCAGTCCAGCTGAACTATTTTGATGTACTGCTTAATTTTTGAATTTTATTTTTTAAGTTGTATAATTTATTTTCTTGCAAAATAAAAATGTAATTTAAAAGACTACTCATTTAGCAAGATATTTTGGTGTCTCACCCCACAAAATTTTAAAGTTGACTTCAGGTGCTGCTCCTAAAAAATGCAAGTGTATGAAATTTGCCTGACTTCAAGTCCCAACATCCGTTATGTTCAGAGTAATTCAAAAAGCAAAAGTGGAGACTTCCAATTATTTTCTTGTTAAAAATTTTTACATACTGAAGGTTATATGTAGAGCTATTTAGTCTTCTGAATTCTATTGAACGATGACCTGTAGTCTTTCAGTGTGTCAAAGCCTGCCATGCCAAAAGTGGCTGGAAGTTGCCTGATCTAGTTTACGGCATTTTTAAAAAAGGTTATGTCTCTCTGCAACTTACTGGGATGGACTTGTGTTGCTGAATATTTTGTTTGATTTGTCTTAGAAGTTGTTTACAGTGTGGGTCACTGAAAGTTACTGATGTTGCCACCAGGACCTTCAGATAGGTGATCCTGCAGTAAACGATGACATGGGAACCGTCACTTGCCTGAAGGAATGCTTTTAATGTAATGGCTTTTCTTCTCTGATTGTCCTTGCATTTTAACGTGAATCTGTTTTTACATTTCAGCTCCTTTCTTTAAGTGCACCAGCTAACATCAGAGTTTTGTGCTTTTCTTGTACATGCAGAGTTTAGAACTATTTGTATGGAATAAACAGCTGTTTTTGAGTGACTGCTCAGTACTGTTCATGGCAGTTGGCCAACTGGCAGTTCTTGTGGGCAGAGTTGTGATGGCAGGTTGCCATTCTTTCTAAACTTTTTTCCTCTATTAGGGCAATATATAGTCTTTCACAATGGTTTTTCAGGAGAAGTTATTCTGTAGAAGCCACTTATCACAGGAGGTCCTTGGCTAAATCAACTCCTACCCCTGTAAATTGATCAGGTAGAATCACTGACCTAAATACAAAAGGCTAAACCTGGTTCATTGTTGTGATAAAGTGAGAATGTGGCTTCATTTTCTTCTTTGCTTTACCTGTTGACATAGAATCATAGAATTGTTTAGGCTGGAAAAGACCCTTGAGTTCAACCATTAACCCAGCACTGCCAAGTGCACCAGTAAACCATGTCCTGAGTGCCACATCTACACGTTTTTTTACTAAGTCCAGGGATGCTGACTCACTCACTTCCCTATTTTACTGCTTGACTACCCTTTCCATGAAAAAAGTTTTCTTAATATCCAATCTAAACCTTCCCTGGCACAACTTGAGGCCATTTTTTTTTCTTGGTAGACGAGACCAACCCCACCACCCTTGGCTACAACCTCCTTTCAGGCAGCTGTAGAGTGATGAGGTCTCCCCTGAGCCTCCTTTTCTCCAGGCTGAACACCCCCAGCTCCCTCAGCTGCTCCTCACAGGACTTGTGTTCTTGATCTACTCCCTGGGTATCTCAACATCTCTAGGTAGACATGGTGCCTGGCATTTGATCCTCGTTTATTTTAGTGATGGAGATCAACTATAGAAATTCAGTTGGATACTGTGCTTCAGCTCCTGCATGCAACCTGACACACCTGTAAGAAAGAGTGGCTGAAGGCACAAATGGCAGCTGCTGATTGCTTCTGTGGGTCCAGGGCATGGCCAAAGCAAATATCACCTGCTGAGCTAAGGAAGAACAGCACAGTGTGACTTTTTAATAGTCTGTGACTGGAGACCAAAAATGAGTGACTTTGAAATTAGTACATTATAATCGTTGGTGAGAAGAGATGCTGAAAAAATTAGAGTGTTAGTCCCAGTCCATTAGCAGGGTTATATCCCTGAAAAGGAGCTTTATACTGCAGGAGTAAATGCAAAGTTAAATAAGAGCTTTCTGGTTTTTGTTCTACATGTTTCCAGCATTACTCATTTCTGAAAAGTATCCAACCTGGATGTTTTTGCTATATGGTACGTATATATTTCAGAGTGAAACCTTCAGTTCTTCCTGAGACAATATTTGTCAGTTCCTATGTTATCCCTGGTTTGAACTTGAAAACTCTGTCTGTAAATCAAAGGTCCAGACTAGACCACTTTAGAACATCAGCTACCAAGAGTCAAGGAAGCAAAGGATTACAAATGCTTCCCTCGCCCATGCCTGTCCCAGTCAGCCTCCTGCTACATGTCTGGAGAATCTTTGGATAATATATGGAAAGCAAGAGGTATTTTACTTTTGAGAGCAAAGACAAAGTGAAATCCTCTCTCACAGGGAAGTAAGTGAGATGTAGAACAGAAAATTGAAGTAGTTTTGACAAATGCAAGTTCTACAATGTGAAGATCAAATTATAATAATAATAAAAAAAAAATTAAAAAGTCAAGGTAGCAAATGGATGTTAACAAGTTGTTGAAATAGTCTTGCTTTTTAGATGCTATTTCCAAAGCCTGTTTCTTGGCATTTTTCCTAGTTTGGGGTACAAGAGGAAGGAAAGGTGCAAGTAAATGCTGCTTTATGTGACCGGTAGACATCAACTATAGGGAATGCTTCATTCACTTGTGGGTTATTGTAACAGTATGCTAGCTCCTTCAGGGATAAAAAAAGTGGTTGAGGAGAAGAGACTTATCAGAAGCTGCTTGTCCTAGACTGTGTGCAACAATTCACAATTTGTTTTGAACCTGTTCGAGATACAAAGCTCGAGACCGGGAAAGAACCAGGCTTTTCCTAGCCTTGCTCTGTGCATGTTGGAGAGACAGGATGAAGAGAGGCATTGTCAGGCTGGCAAACAGCTGTAGAGTTTTAATGCTGCCCTTGTCTAGGATTCCGGGTTCAGAGACAAGAGAGTGTGAGGGGGGAAAGCAAAGGCAGAAAAGACCGTGGAACTGAGGTGGGCATCCTGAGACTCAGCTGGGGTTGAGCTGGCGTCAGTCGTTCTGTGAAGGCAGCTGCCGGGACCGTTCTCGGCCACGTTTGAATTCGGAGGTAACAATGTTAGGGGTTTATGCCATGGCCAGGCAGGAAGGGGTTTAGGGGGAGTTAAGTTGCTGACTCTTCTAAAAACAGCACGCAGCCACACAAGGGCACGCCAGACCCAAAGCGTCCCGGGCTCAGCAATACTCGTCACTTTCATCCCCATCGACCTTGTCGTGCGCAGGATGTTTCCCTACGGGATTACATGTCCGCGGCCAGCTCAGTTTAACCTGCAGCGTGGGGCGGAGGGCCGGGCCGAGGAGGGGCGGAGCGCAGCCTCGCTGGCGGAGAAGACACACCCCCGGGGGCTGGTTCTTTTCCCGCTGCGATCTTCCGAACCATACGGTTCGCTACCAGTGATTTTCATTCTCGGCGCGGCATGCCAGGCTGTCCGCCTAGCGCCGCCCCCCGCAACCCCTGCCTCGCCGGCGAGAGGAGCGCGCCCGGCGTTGCGGAACCCCAGAATCCATTCGGTTGGAAAAGCCCTCCGGGATCATCGAGTCCAATCTGTGGCCGAACACCACCGGGCACTGAGTGCCACGCGCACTCTTTCCTTGAACACCTCCAGGGACGGTGACTCCCCCGCCGCCCTGGGCAGCCCATCCCGATGTCCAATCACCCTTTCCTGAAGGAGTTGCTCCCGGGGTGCCGAGGTCCCGCGCATGCGGCAGCCGCGACCCTCAGGCACCGCACGCGGGGCGCCTCTGCCGCCGCCACCCGCCTTCCGCGGCAGCCAATGGCAGGGGCGGGTGCGGCAAGGCCCGGGGCCGCGGGGCCAATGGCAGCGCGCAGGGGGCGGGGCGCCGCCCGCTATAGGCGGGGGTGGCGATGAAGGTGACGGGGGCGCCGGCGGGAACATGGCGGCGGCAGCGGGGGCGATGCTGTGCGGGCGGCGGCCGGCTGCGGGGCTCTTGCGGGTGAGGCGACCCCGGGTCCCGCTTT
>VXBI01010782.1:68012-105633 GCA_013397375.1 Toxostoma redivivum
GCCCCGGCCTACGCCGCCGGGCCCGGACAGGCTCGGCCAAGGTCACACCGCCCCTGCGGCGGGGCGGCTGCGTCCCCTCCCCACACCCTTGCGAAAGCCCCCGGGCCGGGAGGCAGCTGAGCGGAGGGAGCGGGTCTCGGCCGGGTGGGAGGTGAAGGGTGAAGCCGCTGGAGGGTGAAGGGCGACGTCTCCCGCCCCCGCAGCGCCGGGCCCCGCGCTAAGCCCGCAGGGACCTTTATCCGCGATCCTGAGCGCGGCTTTTTCCAGTGCCAGCGCCGGGAATGCCGCGGCTGCCGAGCCCTGTCCGGCGCCCGCTGCAGCCGTAGGGATGTCCCAGCCGGGGCAGGGCCTGCATCCGGTTGGATTCCACTAATTAAGCAGTGTAAAGATACAAGATTGCAGCTGTAGGAGTTGTTTCTCAGCTGGGCGGTGGGATGCTGCTGCCCACAAAGCCTGTGTGCCTGGCACTGCTGGATGCAGGTGCTGGCTGTGCCTGCGTTCCCGGGGCGCTGGCATCCCACACGGCCGCGGGGAGCAAAAGGAGGGCAGGTGGATCACATCCGAATTGCCATATGCAAAGCTGAAGGTTGCATTTTACCACCTGTGGAAGTGGGGCCCTCCTTCCTTCCTTGACGACAGAGCACGAATACTCCTAGCAGACGCCTGTTGCACTTGACAAACAATTGTCTGGTTTGTCTAGTTTCGATTTCAGGCCTTGTGCAGTAAGAGAATTTATGGTAGTATAGGTATTTATTTTACTAGGCTTGGTTAGGCTTTGTTTTTTGACACTAACCCTTGAAAGCACTGCTGTTAAAGCCCTGTAAGGGACATAATTCTTTCTCAGGGAGAAGCTTAATTTAAAACTTCCTGCTGGGTATTATAACTTGAGCTGGGGAGAAAAACAGACAAAAATCCCCGACCAAAACAAAAATCAAACAACTAATTCAAAACAGTAAAAGAAATCAGCCTTTTGTCAGTCGAAGGGTGGCAAATGAAGAGGAGAAGCAGGCTAAATTTTCATGTTACAGACACAACCGAAAGCATTGTCTAATTTTTTAAAATGGTGGTGTTCTTATGGTGTCCTTAAGCAGTTGTTTTTAATTAGTATTTATGTAGCTGTAATTTAGTCATGGCCAGAAGTTTCCAGTGTGCTGAAATGTTGTCTAAGGAAATAGCTAAAGTGGTTTAAGCCACTAATAGAAAGATCATTCTGTTAATACATGAAATAATACCTACAGATATAATTTTATATCTTTTCAGTGCTTAATTAGATGAAGCTACTGGCTGGTGAATTGGACTGCTCAGATAATGGCTTTTTTTTGGTTTTGTTTTATTATTCTATCTTGGTGTGACGTTCTGAACTTGTTATCTTCGTTTTTGTTCATGAAATACCAAGGGAGTGGAAGTTGTAGACGCAAACTGCCACTGTTTAAAAGCAATGGAGTTAATGGTAAGAATGAATGAATGAACAAAGTCCAGGGAAGCACACAGAGGGACTAGTAAATTTTTTCAAGATAATACCACTTACCCTTGTCTTAGACATATGCTGTAGCTCTACATAACAGACTTGGACAAAATGAATTGTGTGTTGTTTTTGAAGGAGTATTTGTTTATTTTTCAGAAAAGATTTTATCACAGATGTTATGGTGAGACTGTACTAGACTACACTTCTTTTCAAAGGCATGTTATGATATTTTTCATATTTTTTCAGTGTTTCTTAGATATGAATTTTTAATAATGACTTCTATGAAAATGGGTACATTACATATTAAAACATTATGACATTGGCTTTGTTGATGTGAAATTCTGAGGACTTTCTTATTTTCAGGCTCTGAAGTATACAAACCGTGGCTATGCATCACAGCGTACTTTAAATGTAAGTATAAAGCACTGTCTGACTAATAAACTGCTATTTTAAGTTTGTTTGTTAATCACTGTCATTTTTAAGAAAATCATCAAAAAAGACAATGTCACTTGTGCCCAAGCCATGTTTTACTGCAAAATCTAAAATAAATTAGATTGCCATTTTTATTTTGATTTACTAAGTGTGGGACAAAATTAGAAGTGTGTCAGCTGACCTAAGCTTCATGTAACTACCAACCCAGAATGGGAAAAGACAGCTGACATTAACTGATCCCTTTGAAATTATTTGTGTTATCCTGCAACTTGCTGTTACAACAAGTTTGTTACTATCTCTGAAGTCAATCATGATGAAGGGGTTACAGTAATCGACAGCCCTTCATAGTTTTAAACAAGTATAATTTGTCTTTTTTTATTTTTTCCTAGTGTTTTCTTTCTTTGCCTATCTAAATAAAAAACACCCATGGCCAGGCCCTGTAAAGCTTTGTGGTTAATTTTCACTGAAGCCAATACAACTGGAAGCAATCATTGCTGCTGCTTGACAGCTGTCGGGGCAGCCAAAAGTCTGACACATGCATCTTTTTGGTGCCAGATTCTCATGCTGCTCTCACAGGGGTATCAGATACATATGTGGATGTGTAGCATTAAAGCTAAGAGGCAAAATAAGAGAAAATTGTTTTTACTACTAGCATAGGGCCAAAGGTCATACCATGTCTTAAACTGCTGCTTACATGTTCTGCTGGCACCTGGGTTTTTGAATGTATCTGGGGTGGAGACTTCAAAACCACTCTGGGTAACCTGTGCCAGAGTTCAGTCACACTCCCAGTGGAGAAGTGTTTCCTGATGTTCAGTGGGAACTCCTTTGTGTCAATTTGTGCCCACTGGGCACGACTGAAAAGTTTGGCTCTACCTTCTTTGCACCCTTTCTTCCTGTATTAATATTCATGGTGAGTTGCCACTATTGAAGTTCTCAGTGGCACTACAACCCTCTGGTGTTTCAGCCACTCCTCCCAGTTTGGTGTCCCCAGCAGACCTGCTGAGGGTACGCTGCACCATCCTCCAGTTCATTAATGAAGCTGTTACACAGCACTGGACCCTGCACTGACCCCTGGGCACAGCACTGCTAACTGGCCTCCAACCAGACTTTGTGCCTCTATCACCACCCCTGCCTGGCCATTCAGCCCTTTTCTGTTCATCTCACTGGCTGCTTGTCTACCCCGTATCTCATTAGCTTCTGGATGAGGATTTTATGGGAGACAGTGGTGAAAGCTTCACTGTATTCCAGGCAGACAATGTCTGCTCTCCCCTCCTCTACCAAAACAGTCACTTCACTGTAGAAGGGTGGCAGTTTGTCTGAGCATGGCTTCCCCTTGATGAATCCATGCTGATGACTCCTGATGATTTTCTTGTTCATGTAAATGGTTTTTTAGGATTAGTTGTTTCATCACCTTTCCAGGGATTAAGGTGGGTCTGACTGACCTATAGTTCCCTGGGTCCTTTCTTGAGGAATGAAGTAATGCTTGGCTTTTCTCCAGTCCTTGGGCACCACTCATAATTGCTGTGACCATTCCAACATTATTGAAAGTGACCTTAAAAAGTCACCTGCCAGTTCCCACAAAACTCATGGGGGCAGCTGATCAGGACCCATGGATTTACGTATATGCAGTTTACCCTGACTTGTTCCTCTTCCACCAAGGGTGCATCTTCCTTGCTCCACCCTTCCCCCAGTCTCTGGGGCCTGGGGTTCCTGAAGGCTGGTTTTAGTACTGAAGACTGAGGCAAAGAAGGCATTCAGTACTTCAGCCTTGTCCTCTGTCACCATGTCCCCTGCCCAGTTCAGCAGCAGGCCCATATTTTCCCTGCTTCTTAGGTGCTCATGGAAGCCTTTCCTGTTGCCTTTGACATCCCTTGCCAGATTCAATTCCTGGCTTTCATAACCTCATTCCTGCATGCTCAGACTGTGTGCCAGATTCTCTGTCCCCATTTCCATCTCCTGTATGGTTCATTTTTGTGTGTGAGTTTGGTGTCCATCCTGGCATTTTTACCCAACTTACTGCCTGTTGGAATGTATTGCTCTGGAGCTTGGAGGGGTAATCCTTGAACATCAGCCAGCTCCCTTTGATCCCCCTTTGCTCCAGGATGTTCAAAGTTCTTGCAAATATCGTCAATTCCAAGGCTGAGCTCAGTGCACTCCACCTGTTCTATCCCATAAAGCACAGGGCCTCTTGTTTCCCCCCTTGCCTTGTCTTCTTGACCTGTCCTTCCTGGAGAGCCCTTATCCCTGCATGGCAGCACTCCAGCCATGTGAGCCATCTCACCACAGCTCTGTGATCCTAAGGTTGTAGTGTTGCAGCTGCACACCAATCTCCTTATGTTTACTGTCCATGCTGTGTGCACTGATAAAGACTAGAGTCTGAAACACTTGCAGGATGAAAGAGAAGCTGTGATATCAATGAAATAATGAGTAGATACATTTTAAAAATACTGGTGTGTGTGTGCAATTGTGAGAGAGACTCACTTTTACTCTGTTCTTCTGCACTTAGGAGGTGGTGATAGCAAGTGCTGTAAGGACCCCTATTGGATCTTTCCAAGGATCTCTTTCATCACTGCCAGCCACTAAACTTGGTTCCATTGCAATTAAGGGAGCAATTGACAGAGCAGGTATGTATACACATTTTTTTTCCTTTGACAAAGAAAACCTCAAATGGCTCAGTGTCTTTTCAGTGGCTTGGCAATGAAAAAAACTGGCAATGTCCTGGGTTTTTTTTGCTCCTCTGGCATTTTTAAGTCTTCCACAAAAGCCATTTAAGTAAAGCTGACTGTCAGGTTCTGGTTCAATCTGAATTACGAGCTGCTTCTAGGAGCAGAATGTAGCCTAGGGGTATCTGTGCTGGTCCAAATGTGATTGAACATGGAAGTTGTTTTTTTGGGATGGGTTTTTATGACGTGTAAGCCGATGCAAAGGCTACTTGCTGCTGAGATCAATGGCCTTTCCTTTCCCTGCCCATTTTTTATGTGGGTACATGTGCTTGAAGGACAGCCTTGTCAGCCTTTTGATAGATTCAATCTAGCAAAAAAAAAAAATTAGGGAAGGGTAGAGTTAATACTGCAAGAACTTGAACACCATCTCTTGTTGCAAGAGATGCAGCAGAAGAGCAGACCTCTTCTCTCTGGTGGCAGCTTGCTGTGGCCTTGGCTTGCCCTTGCTAAACAAACAAAACTGTCATTAGACATAATTCTAGCACAAAAAAAGTTTTATGCATTTAACTATCCATGAAAATTGAGCATCTCAGGTGATTCGTGAGTCTTGGAAATGTTGACTTCAGTGAAATAACTGCAGCTTGTTCTGCAGCGTGACAGGGGAGTTATCTTCTGGTAGGGTCACCAGTTCACCATACTCTGAATATGAGGGTAGAGATCCAGAATGCACCCACAGGGGCCTGGGCTTTGTTAGCACATGGGTTGGATGTGGCAAGTTTCATTAGTCTTTGATAGAAAACTTCAATGGGAACCTTTGTCAAAAGGATCCTGGATCAAAGCAATTCTGTTTTGTAGGAATCCCTGCGGAAGAAGTGAAAGAGGCCTATATGGGCAATGTCCTGCAGGCTGGACAAGGACAAGCTCCAGCAAGACAAGCAGTCTTGGGTGCAGGTATTCCCTCTCTTGGCACTGGAGTTGAAGGTTTTCTATCTTTATGTAGCTGGAATCTATTGGGCTGTGAGTTAAAGCAGAGTGGTGGGCAGCCCTTTGTCGAGACAGTCTGTGGATGCTTTTTTCCCTGTGATGGGTGAAGGGTTCTTGTTGCACTCATGCAAGTGAGATATTTCTGCCTACAATGTTTGCAGAACCTAGAGAATACTGGAGACCAGGCTGGTAATTCCACAATACTTTACATTAATGATGGATGCTGCGCTGAATCTTTCACAAAACTTTTCTTCAGTATATCATTATTCTTAATTCTTACTGCATAAAGAGTCAGTGAGTTTCCTTCAACTCATGAGTATGTACAATTCATCTTCTGTGGAGTCTGGAGCTGGAAGCATTTACTGTATACTGTTAGCTGAAACATGAAAGTTATTGGGTACAGAAATTATTTTCTTCTCCCTTCTGTGGAGATGGGATTTGTTACCTTAGCATGTTTCCACAGAAGTCTGTAGGCCAGGGAAGGACTGTGTACTTTCTTGGATCTTTCCTGTACATTTTTGAAGGAGAAGGAACTACTTCCATGTCAGGCAAGGTGATAAATATGGCTCTTTTCTTTCACAGAATTATATCGTTTTTTTGAGTTGGAAGGGACCTTAAAGATCTTGTTCCAACCGCCCTGCCGTGGCCAAGGACACCTTCCATTAGACCAGGGTGCTCAGAGCCCTGTCCAACCTTGCCTGGAGTCTGTCTTGTTACCAGTTGCTAAACTCTGCAGCTTATTTATGCTTTTTTGAGCCTTGGATCCTGCTTAGAGCCAGGGATTGGGGTTTTGGGAACAGGAACAGTTCTGGAGTCCCTTCCTTGATCTTCCATTTCTTTGCCTTCCCCCTTTATCACAAGTCAGTTGTTGGAAGGGAACACACAACAGGGGTCTCCAAAAAGGATAGTAACTATAGATAAGTGTAGATAGATTTCCCTGGCAGGCTAAATAGTGCAAGCTGGACATCCTGGGCTTACATAAAAATTGGTGCCATATGAAATGTTGCTGAAACACCAATAAAATATGAAAGTCTACCTTTTAAATTACAGCTGTACAAAAAACTTTTTTTGACTCAGGTCTGCCAATCGCCACTCCTACCACAACTGTCAATAAAGTCTGTGCTTCAGGAATGAAATCAATCATGATGGCAGCACAAAGCTTGATGTGTGGGAGTCAGGTATGTGCATTTTATGCTGTTCTGTGGAAAAAACCACACAGTTAATTTTGTAGATCCTGTCCTACCAATGACTGTGCTCTTCGATTTGGGATTGTGTTTTGGCTTGGGATAATAAAGCTAATTAGCAAGGGTTTGTTTTCTTTTGTTTATGCAACCCTAATTTTATAATCATTTAAGTATGTTTGAATTCAAAACAGAAAAGAAAGTAAATACTGTAGTTGGAAAATTCAGACTTTCGTTAGAGCTGAGAAAATAAGGTGGATTGTGGATTGTTTTGGGGGTATTTACATCATCTCTCTACTGCTCTATCCCTACCCCACCTACCAGTCTAGCCCCCAAAATATAATTAAGAGAATTTTCAACCTTTCAGTTTTAAAAAGATGAAAAAATATTTATAGACTTAGTTTTTGGTGACTCGACTTTCAGACAGTGTTAACATTTAAATGAATTAAATACACGTATTCAAGCAATGTTGTTTCCAAGTACACTAAAGATTTTTCAGGTTTTTTTATTGTTTTAGAAGAAGCAGAATTTATAGTTGCTGAATAAACTTTTTCATTAAAGAACTTCATGAAGGAGAATTGCTCATCTCTCTCAACTTTCTTACAAGATTTTCTATAAAATGGGAAAAAATTCTGTGACTTGATGAGAGGATAGGATTATATATAATTTTCAGTAAGCCATTAAATGCTGTGCAGCAAAGAATGTGGGAGAAGTGTGAATGTGAAGAAAGACATTTCAGTTTTGTTTTTAATTCCACACCCAGCATTTTGGCAGCATCTTTCGTTCTTTGAAGTGAAAATATCATCAGTTCAATTATATATGTTTTTGGCTTTAAAAGTGGCTCATAAGTGAGGAATACTTTTGTGTGTGTGTTTAGAACAAAAGTAAGTATTTAAGTTTTGATGTCCCTTCTGTGGAAATCTCAGTGTAACTGGAGTTACACAACTGCTTTATTGCTTCGGCCTTGCCCTGCAGAGAACAGCACTTTGTCTGGGGTCTGCTGCAGTTGATGGAAATCTTGTCACCAGACTTTGAACCAGGCCCAGCATGTCTTTGTAAGCAGCTACATTTGGATTTAGTCATTTATATCCAATGACTTCATGAGAGTGCTTGTGCCTTTGGTTGGTTTGACAGATGTAGGCCATGAGCTCTGAATAGAACTGGGGTTTTCAGCTGAATTAATCACACAAGCTGTGCTGCCAGTCTCAGCAAAAGCAGAGACTCAGCCAGTTATTAGTCTCTTGGAGCTATAAATTATGGGGGGGGTTGTTACTGGTTTGTTTTTCCTGGCTGTGGGCTGTGAGGTACCTGTGGTATGACAGTCAGTGATGGTTCCCAGTGGCTTGAGTCACTGTACACCATTATATAAACAATTGTATTGGCTCTCTCTCCAGGTCTTTCACTTTATGGAATTGAAATTCCAGGGACTTTTGTTCCTCTGATCTGCTGCTGCTTCCATATCTCCACTGCCTTTCCAATTTATCTGTCTTTTCAATAGTTTTGTCTTCAGCCTTCTTTCTTTTCTTTATTACTTCATGTTGTTTCTGCCAGGGTGGATTAACTATCTTCAGCTGTCCCAGTTGTTTGCTTTTTAAATGCTTAAAGGTTGTCTCTGATTTTTTCTTTCTCAAAGACTCCTCAGAAATATGAAGTGCCCATGCTTAAGCTTTTACTAATATTGTTCCTACCAGAAGTCATGGAGAACATGCTGCATGATTATTAATCTTATCTTGTTTCCTTTGGGCAGGATGTCATGGTTGCTGGTGGAATGGAGAGCATGTCTAATGTTCCCTACACGATGAGCAGAGGGGCAACACCTTATGGAGGAGTAAAGCTGGAAGACTTGATAGTAAAAGATGGGCTGACAGATGCTTACAACCATATCCATATGGTAACTATTCCTGCACAGTGCTCATGTATCAACCATAGATAGACCTGGTGCAGATCTGCAGAGCTTGATAATAGTTGTTATGAAACTGCTTCATTTAGCAAGCCTGGAAATGAGGAGAAAAAAGTCTTCCATTTCCAGGTTTCCTGCAGTAACTGTAATGGAGGGACTGAACAGAAGACCAAAACGGCACAGCCGTTTGTGCATCTCTGCAGTCTGAATAGCCTAAAGCAAGGATTAAGAGAAGAATTAATTCTGCTACTGATAGGTTGCTGTTGCTCCATCTGAGGGAAGGAGCAATCAAGTTGCTTGGTGTCTTTGAGGATATCTGCTCTTGAGGATCCAGCACGCTCATGTTTTTCCTCCCCCAGAGTACATATCTCATATCTCCTGTGGGAAGGTTTGAGTCAGCTGGTGTGCTTACTCATCAGCAGGGTAACTTAAATTGGACAAACAAGGGCAAACTTAGGATGGGTTTGGAAAACAACTGATACAAAGATAGTCAAGAACAATCACCAGGGAAGAAAAGTTTGAAAAGAGAGCAGCTACTTTCAGCTTATGAATATTTCTGACCTTTACCAGTGGTAATGCACAGCTGTAGGGCATTGTTGATGGTTCAGTTGGTGTTCTTGGTGGGATACAGGAAAACATGTAATGAAGAATATTTAATGTGATTCAAAGATTTGATACAGAACTCACTTGTGTATGATTTATTCTTTTTGCATTCTAGTGGTTAGGCTGTTTGAATGTTGAAATTCATTCCCACATTTCAGCTAAAATGGATTTTGAATGTGAGGATTTTGTAGGAATCTAAAGGGTGGCTTTGATAGTTCCCTCATGTGAGGAAAAATTCTAGCAGTTGTTTATAATACACCAAATTTTAATAGATTGGGACAGTATGTTGGAACCTTTTGTCTGTCTTACAGCAGATGTAGGTTGTTTAGAAAGCCTTAACAATCTGTGTGAGAACATACAAGATAGTCCTTAGGATAGCTTTAGGAACTTGTCTGTGTTTTGGCAATAGCCTAAGTTGCTGGTGCTTTGAGGTTTGAAGACTTTAAATTCATTAATTACACAGAACTAAACTGGCTTGCTGGAAGAACTGGAAAGACAGTACTAAAGGGTTTTGTGTTGATTCATTGAGTTTTCTAATGAAATGAGAGGTGGAAAAAAGCCTCTTCAAGGGCAAATCTTTCTGAGTGTATAATTACAATCATGATTTGCCTATATAAAAATGTTTCGGTTGTTTCATACTACTTAGTTCATTCCAGTTATTAGAAAGAAGTTTTTTTTAAATTAGAAAAGAAAAATTTTTATTATAAGAAATAAGATACTTTTATTTCTACAGTTTTTAGAGATTCTGAAGGCTAACTAAGCCTTGTGCATTGACCTGTTCTTTGGAATAATCTGTGGAATAGGCAAGGTAATAATGGAGTGAAAACATTAGGAAAAGGATGTGAACATGTGGTTCTGTAGCTGAACAATGATCTTCAGTCTCTGAAGATGTCAGCCCTAAGCACTTTAAAACTTACTTTTGCATGCAGTTTTTTAATCAGAGGGGAAAAAAAGGCTTATAAGCAGAGTTCCTCTGTGACTTTGATCATCTGGATCCAGAAAACATTTGCTAAATCTGACAATTGTATTTCAAAACTAGAAGTTACAATTTGTTCATGACTGTAAATCAGAAATGGACCCAAAATATTACTCACATTCAGTTCTGGAAATCTGCTGGTTGAGGTTTTTTTCAGTTGTAGTTGTGCTTTGCATCTTCAGGAATACCAAACCTAATGGGCCTGGTTTTCTCCAAGGGCAACTGTGCTGAGAACACTGCAAAGAAGTTCACGATTTCCAGAGAGGAGCAAGACACTTATGCCATAGGGTCTTACACCAAGAGCAAAACAGCCTGGGACTCAGGAGTACTGAAAAATGAAATAGTTCCTGTCACTATTTCAAAAAAAGGTATTGTGGAAAGGTGTGATGAGATTGTTTTTCTCATAGAAAGCTGTAACATTGTCTATGTTCAGTGCAAATTGTGTTGTTTAAGCATTCAAATCTCGGGAACGTTAATTTTGATCACCTAAGAATTTTCTGTTAGGCAGACTTTCTGGTGAACAGCAGCCAGTGACCTGTCATCTGGTTTTTGTTTTTCAATTTTTCTTTAGTGTTACACGCTGTTATCTTCTTTTTCATCTAAGTGAAAGATTAGCTATTGAATTTAGTTATGGATTAAGGACATCTATTTGTGTCTATTTGTTTTAATTTACATTAAAGATATGTTATTTGTTCTTTTTGTTCAGCCACTGGGAAGTATAAATGGATTAGCTGTAAATAATTTTGATTAAGGAATAACATTTTTTTTCAGTTTATGTAAGCACATTTCTTGATGTGCATTTTACATGCATTTGCTCTTTTTTACTAAAATAAGTTATTTATATAAGGCAGTATTTGGTCAACTGTTCTACAAAATACTAAACCAAATCTGAATTTCAGGAAAGCCAGATATAGAAGTGAAAGAAGATGAGGAATACAAACGTGTCGATTTCAGTAAAGTTCCGAAGCTGAAAGCTGTTTTCCAAAAAGAAAATGGTAAATATTATTAAAAGAACTGCTTAACTTTCTGCCAAGTGCAAGGATGCTTTGTCAGGGTGGAGAGTACTGTTCACAAGAGCTTGAATGCCCAACAACAGACCCTTTATTTTTAAATGACTGCTGAGATAAAGAAACATGCTGCACAACAGCATGAACTGGCTTGGATTAAAAGATGGTCCAAGAACCTTGAACCAGTGAGCACCTCTTGTTTGGGACATTTACCTTAAAGAGTGACAGATAGGTTTCTGTTTTGTTGTTGGCTTTGGCCTCTGCCAAGTGTAAACTCTTGTTGCTGTGGAGCTGGAGTGGCTTTACGGAGTGGCTTTACAGAGTTGCCATTGCTTCCTGAATCTGTAATTGATAAACCTTCCTGGCTAACTCGAAGCTGCCCTTCATTCACAACCCTTCCTGAGCTGGAATTCTGTAAAAATGCCAGCGATGTAGCTGCCATGGAAGGCATGATCTAAACTGGCACTGGGATGAGGATACAAATACCTGCATTTGTTTCATTAAACAGATATCAAAAAGCAACTCATTTTTAGTTAACTCAGTGCAACATGTTTCACCAAATGATTGAGACTTCATGTTCAATGAACTCAGGGAAAAACAGTCCTTAACAGGATATATGTGAGCTGTTTTGCTTAACAATTTCACCTCTGTCTAAGGAATTTTTTCTGTTTTACCTTTTCTAGGAACAGTTACAGCTGCTAATGCCAGTACTCTGAATGATGGAGCAGCTGCTTTGGTGCTGATGACTACAGAGGCAGCCAAGAGACTGAAAGTCAAGCCTTTGGCACGGATAGTAGGTATGATTTTTCTTACCTCTAGGAAAGTCCTGGAAAATACTCCCATAGTCTCCTCTCAAACTGGGAATCCTGTTTGGTTAGTTACCTGCATCTTCCCAGTCCAGTCCTTGAAATTTCAAGTGTTATACTAGCAGACTTTTGCCCATAAATGCAATTTTCTATATATAATAGTAATAATAATAAAAATCTGAAAATATTATTGTGTGGCTTACTTAGGGCACTACATTTTAGATGCAGCTATTTCATGGACCATGGTATTCAGAATTTTTCTATCTTGGCACTGTTTGCTGCTTGCAAAGACAGAAAATCATGTATGGTAAAAATACAAGGTCTTTAACACCTTTTGTGATTTTTTTTTTTCTTTCAGCTTTTGCAGATGCTGCTGTCGATCCTATTGACTTTCCAATTGCACCTGCATATGCTGTTCCCAAGGTAAGAATAAAATTGAGTGGGTTTTGGAAAAAAAGAACAACCTTCCCTAGCATTCCACTGCTGGTTCATCCCCTCTTAGTGGGGGTCTTCTTTAATTAGGATTGAAATTATAATGATTTCATAAATACAAAGAACAGATGTTTTAGAGAGGACCAAGGCTAGAATGCATATCTTCAGAGTTAAAATATTTCTTACACCTATTTTGAAAGAGAGTATTGTTCTGTACTGCTTTTAGCAACTTTGGACCTGTTTACACCTTTGAAGTTTTGCAGCTTGTACAGCCAAAAGATGAAAATAAGTACGGTTATATAAGGATGGACTCATTCTAAAAGGAACTGAAGAGAATTGCATGGTGTGAGGCAGTACTGTGTCAGTTTAAATGGACTTACTGTAGCAGCAGTCTTAAGTGTTGTGTGATGGAAGTGCACCCTTGGCATGGGCTGCTCTCCATTCCTTCTTTGGTGAAAACTCAAGTTTGTGGTTCAGTCGCTCAGTTTTGCTTTTTGCCATCTGACAGAGGTTCCTAAATGTGAATTTGTGAATCAGAGTATGGGCAGCCTGAGTCACTGACTTCAAAATAGACCTATTATTTCTATAATTAGTTTCCTATTTTTTTCATAGTAGTAACTATTTTTTTATTATTTCTAGATTCTAAGTGAGACAGGCCTGAAAAAAGAAGATATTGCAATGTGGGAAATTAACGAAGCATTCAGTGTTGTGGTGCTGGCCAATATTAAAATGCTGGGCATTGATCCACAAAAAGTAAATATTAATGGAGGCGCAGTCTCTCTTGGACATCCAATAGGGTAAGCAAAATAAGCTCTGGGTTTTGCTCTGCACAGAAGCCTTGTCTTTAGGTAAACAAATTTTAATCAAGTAAGAGTATGTTTGAATTTAATCATTATTATTGATTTGTTTGTGGGAGATGTGTTCCCTTCTTTGAAAGAGCTTTGCTGCATGTAGAGGTACTCCGTAATATGCAGGCTTACACAGAGGTGATTTCTTTCTCCCAAAGAAACTTTAGCTATACATACACAAACAAAAACTCCATGTTTAAGAACCTTTGTGTATTCCTCTTATAGGTCCAGTACTTAATCTATATTGCACATAACTGCAGACAAAAGAATTGTTTCAATTTTTTTGTTGGTACTATATTCTGCCAACTGCCCTGTGTAGGTCATATTAAGAATCTCCTTTAAACTAAGCTATGTTATTTTGTTTTTCTTATATTCAGAATGTCTGGAGCAAGAATTGTCGTTCACATGGTCCATGCTTTGAAACCAGGACAATATGGTCTTGCAGGAATCTGCAATGGAGGAGGAGGTGCTTCTGCAATACTGATACAGAAGCTGTAACCCAAGTACCGTCAGAAACACAGCCTTAAATGCTCTCTGATCAAAATTATGAATGGTAGCTGTTACATCTTATTTATCAATCAGTGGATGAATTCTATAACTGCTATCCTAAAATTTCCTAAAGCATCAATGATTACTGATCCAGACACCTGGCCTTTTATTGCTTTATCAGTGCAAGTTTTTATACAGTACAAATAAACAATGTCAAATTTGACAATAAAGAATGTTAACTATGGCTCCCTCTGTCACTGACATACTATTTCTCCAAGGCCCTTGAAAAGGAATTCTCTTGCTGCTACTGGAAACAACTGTTTTCTTCTAAAATTATTTGCTGTATTGACAGCAGCTTTGTGCTGAAGATACTTCTTTCCTATGAAAGTGAATGGATAATTCACATCTTCTGTAGTACCAGAGTGCCTGAGCTGTAACATGGTTGGTAGTAGATGCCCCAGGCAAGAGTTACATTTAGGCCTCAAACAGCAAATTAATTTTAAATGTCACCATCACTATTACGCATTTTATGCCTAAGACAATTTTTGTGCTTGCCTGCCCTAGTCCCTCTGACAATTGCTGTTAGAACTCAGTGTTTAATACTGGACTCTTTGTTTTCAAAAACAACTGACCAACAGGACCATTCAGTATCTACAAAGCTTCTTAGTGGACTTAAAAACATTAAGCAAGCCACACAACTTTTTATTACAACAAAAATATTTATTCAAGCTGTAAATGCTATGCAGTATTTAGTTATTGGATGGGTTTAATATAAACATCTACTGCATAATCTTGGTTCCTTAGGAATCCTTGTATTGTATCTGAAACATTGCCCTGTTGCTGTACAGATCTCTTACAAGAAAACTTGCAGTTTTTTTTAAGACGTCAACAATTTGAGAACAAAGGAAGAAATACCAGTAGAGAAAATTCTGCAGTTTTGGAGCAAGGTATGCTCATTCAGCAAAATGTAGGCTGAGCTCCTCCTGCACCCCTTTTGGAGAGGGTCTTTGTAATAGCTATGACAACCTTTATGTTAAACAGAAAAATCAGATGCAAATTAATCCGTGTCTGGCTAAAAATGGAAGAGTTAGATAGTTGAAACTTCTCAGCAGTATAATTGAAAGGTGAGGGACTTAACTTTTGCATTAGAACACACTGTAGTTCTTGTTTAGCTGTTGCTTCAGTTGAGTGTTCATACTGAGGCATGACCCCACACAAATGTGCGTTGCTTGAAAACAGCTTTTGCATTTGAATGACACCCTATATAGCAAATACTGTACACAGAGGAGGCCTGTCCAAGTTAAAGTTCTGGCTGGGAAAAGCTCCACCAGATGAGAAATGCTTTTTGAGGTTTTTCTGGCCTTATGTTCAGCTATTGGTATTTTTGTCATTTTGTTCAAAGCCTTACAACACGGGTTTGACAGTTACAAAACAAGAGAGTGTGAGCACAAGCCAGTCAGAGCTGAATACAACAGAACACTGAGAAGTGGCCAAGGTAGCTGCCCCATCTTAGAGTGGTGAGTGACAAGCACCACCTTTTCACAGACTGGCTGAGCACTTTGGAGGGGTAAGTAGAGAAAGCAGCAGAACACAGACAACGTGGTCTAACAGGACATGTACAATCTTTCTTACATTTCATTTACACAAATTTACAGTTTTGCAATTTAAATGGCTCTATAATTATGCAAGTGCTTTTTCAAAAATAAACATACCAACTCAATGATATTTACACTTTGCAACCTGCTTCAGAAACAGCACAACTTTGCTATAAAGTGAAACTTCAGTGCACTGAAAGTGCAACCTGCCCTTTAGAGTTAACTTCTCTTCCCATGCAAAACCTCAGCACTGCTCCACTGAGCTTCAAATGGCCACACTTCAACTTCTTTTCGTTCATTCATCATAATGCAAAGACAACAAGAACTTGTCCACATCCATTCCTGCTGGAAAAGAATTTGGGAGCTTCTTTTTCTGTAGGAAAGGAAAGTAACAACTGTGTTAAATACAAAGAACCTGGGGGAACTGAAGAGCCTGCAAGCATTCCTTTCTTCCTCATCCTTCCATCCACCTTGCAGCTGTTCCTGCACAGCTCTGCCCCAGGACTCAGACACTGCCATGTGCCCTTCACGTGTGTCCCCCCTCTATGGAATGGAGCATTTTCCAGTCTTGGTGTTTCAGAAGCATGCTAAAACTAAGTATGGGAATTACAAAGTTATACTTCTTTTTGATTGTTTACATCTGTTTACATCTGAAAGACACCTTTTTGTGTCTCACACCTTGGCTATTTGCTCTTAAATACTCAAGTCAAAGGCACAGTGCTGCACACTACAGACTGGAAGTATCACTCATGGTACTAGAAAAGGATACAAGAACAGCCTGAACTCTAGTTAAAGGCCTACTTTGAATTTGGCTTAATTCCTACATTCACCTAGAAACTCAGAATTTAGAAACTCATTCATGTTTTAGGAGAAATAATGTAATTGTCATTGGTGCTATTTAGAGTTAGTAGGAGTTACTTGTGTATGTCTGAAGACTAAACCAATCTTAAGAAAGCTTAGTTCAGAGTAGGTTCAAGAGGCAAAGTTGGAAAACCTGGCTATTGTAAATAGGATGTCAGGGTTTTGCATTAGCATCTCTGAACCACTCCATTACAAATAGTATACATGAAGATACCCCCCCAATACATATTTCGAATTTTAATCAAAAGAAGTAATGTTTGTACTTGCCTTGATTTTCTTTTTTTTTGATGGTGTTGGAGAGCTCTGAAGGTCTTTTCTATTTGCGGATCGAGAATTTCTCTCCCCCTCATTTAAGTCCTCCAGTTTCCTTTTCTTGACGGTGCTCCTCAAGGCCCTGAACTGCTGGGTGTTGTCCTTGAGGGGGGTGGCAGTGCTAGTCCTTGCGATGGCTGCCCGCGACAGGATCATGAGGGTGTGCGCGGCCATGCTGACGCTGTTCTCGCTGCCCGTCTCGCTGGCCGGGCTGCAGGCAGGCAGGTCTGGCGTGGCAGGGGGCACCATGATGCGGGGCGTGCTGCTCTCCTCGTTGAAGCGCCGGCACGTTGGGGTCCGGACGCTGTCCGTGGTGTCATCCGTGTGCCTGTCCCCAACTCCGGACGGCGTCCGGGGTACCGGCAGCTCTCCGTTTTCAGCTGTCTTTCCAGAGGGGCTTTGCCACTGAATGTCTTGCAGCATCTCCATGCACTGTTTACTGAACGGGCTGGGCAGGCCAAGGCCTTGACTGGAAGCTTTAGCAGGTTCTCGCTTCTGCTCCTTTGAGGACAAAGAAACAGACACCGATGATTTGCCACTGCCAGACCCATTTGACAGCGATCCCTGCTTCTTGTTCAGCTCTTGTACGGAAGCAACCGTCTTCTCATTCCATAAGGCAACGCTTTGTTGGCCGTTTGAGAGTTTGGCAGTCTCCTGGTTCTTCTGCTTTTCATCAGTATCCCTTCGTAACTCATTTTCTTTGTTTGCTGTCGTCTTGTGGAAGGGATCTGATGAAAGCCCTGCAGCTGCCACCTTCCGCTCGGGCTGTGGCTCCTTTGCAGATGTGCCTCTGCTGCTACCAACTTCTGGCCTACACAGAATTCTGGGCAATGTTTTGTCTTTGTCTCTCTTTGGTACCTGTCCCTTAGTGGAGGAGGATGCAGAGTCAACAGCAAATAAAGGGTTTTCATTTCTTTCTTTCTGGGATGAACTCTTAGTAGCCTGAATTTGGGTGTTTCCTCCTGGAGTGGGTAGGAAGTTATCAAAGCAAAGCACTCTCCTGTGACTCTCACTCTGTCTTGAATTTGAGCTTGTGCTCTCTGCTGGTGCAACAGGTACGTTCTCTTCCACTTTCTTTCCTGGTTCTGCAGTGGTAAGTTTGTCCCCATTTCCAGTCCTGAAAACCAGATGAAAACATTTCATTGATGTGTTTATTCTTACTGAGCAAGTTAATTTCAGCTGGCTGGAAGTCCCCACCCATCCCTCAAAAAAGCTCTCTCCATCCTAAATACAAATATTTTATCAAGACATAAAGACCAAGAGTAAGGAATGACAACTGCAGAAAGCCCAGAGAAGGCTTTCTTGGCAAAAAGGTATGAAACAGAGCCTCTACACTGAACAATTAGGTAGACTGGGGCTCTTCAGCCTGGAAAGAGATCACCAAGGGGAAATGCAACAGAGCTCTGTGAAGAAAGCCCACAAAAAGGAACTACCTGCTGTACTTTCCAGTAAAAAAACTAGGGGCATGAAATAACACTGGTATTAGGTTCAAAACACAACAAGGACACTGCATGAAACTAAACCTGGGACCTTTTTTACCTTGGGATATTTGTGGATGCTGGTAGTTTACTTGACTTCAAAAAGAAACTGAGCGCATTCATGACAGGACAGTCCATCCCAGAATACTACTTATGGCTCCTACTTATGGAATCCTTGGAGCTGAAATTCCTAAGAGGTTGCCAGAATATTTTGGACAACATAATCACGTGCATTGTACTCTTCCCTAAACACTTGCTGTGCATGGTAGGATACTGAGCAAGACAAAAAGCTTCCAGTGGGCATCTGGACAACACCACCCAAACTCCCTGGGATGTAGTCTCCACCTGACAACCAGCCCCATTCATGTGAAAAAGCCACCACTGCACTGTGGAAAGAAAAATGCTTCTGCTCTGTCAGCTAATACCACTGTTTTGTCGGTGCCCTCTGCCTGGCCTACGCTGCATTTCCAAGAGAAGCTTCGGCATCATTCATCTACGCCTGTAAAGCCCTCTCCCTGCACATAAACCTCTATGATTTCTAAGAGGAGGAGCCAAGTGTTTGAGATGCTAACTTTGGTACCTTTGAAATGGTACAGAAGGTCTGAGTGGTAGCACTTTGTTTTATTTCCATGAAATCTGAGATGAGATAGAGAGTAGAAAGTGGAAATAAGAAATTACATCTCTTTGCAGGGAAGATTTTGCTCTCTTTGCTATGCAAAACATACATTTAGAGATCAATTAAAATTAACAGAAAGCTAAATTATTGAAGTGGTATTATCCAAGATCTTGCCTCTGTGGTTTTTAAAAAATCAGTACTTTTTGCATGCATGCATATGGCATAACTTGATATATGGTTGGGATTTTTTAATAAGTTGACTTTAATATTCCTGTTTTACTTCCAGTTTTTCAACATTTTAAGTGAGTTCTAAATAAGTATTTTTTTTTAAAGTATGTGCTATTTTTCTGATAAAAGATCATTTCACCTCATATTTAAATTGAATTTCTGATCTCCTCCTACACTCTTTTGCTCGTTCCAACATCCTTTTCTTTCAGAAGTCCATTATGGTGAGTTACTACTGCAGCCTTGCTTCCTTCTCTCATTTGCCCAACAGAAAACTAATACCTACCCTAGTCAGAAATTATGTTCATCAAAATAAAGTTAGCATGCTGTTGTGCTCGCCATCTTTGCATTCAGTTTTCATTTTTTAAATGACCAAGCAGAGTTCTAATCCACACAGCTGAAACACAGATGCATAACCCAATCTAATAAACTCTACTGGATCTGGGTCAGAGAATGGTAAAGGCAATGAGACTACACTACAAAACCATGGGTACCACTCATCTGAAAAGAAAAAGCAAAGGTTTTAGTCACTTAAATCTCCCAGTAAATGTAACAGGCAATTCTCCTAGCTCAGATTCTGCTCAAACCATTTTTATTTGACAGCTGAGACATGAGACAATGGACACAAAGCCATACAAAATTAACACAGGAACAGTAAAAAGACAATTCTAGCACAGGCCACACCAATCCCTGCACACATCTGTATCAACACTCCGAGCAGACCAGGCAGCAGGAAAGGGGGCACTGCTTATGCCACTACTAAAAAAAGCTCCTCTCTTCACCAATACTGGATGAAGGAATTCAAGACAGGAAAAAGAAAGCAAGTTTCAATACCTAGCACTACTGACCTCTGTGTTCGAGGATTTGCATGGTTCAAAGGCTCAGCTACATTTGGTCCCAGTTTTCCTAGAACAACAGATGAATGTTATGATGAATATTAATGAATGACAGGTAAATAATTTCACAGTTAGTAAAATGACATTTCACCTGACAGAGAACCAATAAAGGAAAACCCAACAACAAACTCTGCAGTATTTTGTAACTTTAAACTTTACTTATTAGTAGACTTAGCAAAGGTACTCAACTAATAACAAAGAATTAGCTTGCTGTCTACACTTAGACAATACACAGCCCAGACAAGACAAAACAAACTATCCTGAACTTAAAAGTGCATAGTGGGGATTTTCAAGTAGAAGGAAATTAACACAAGGAACTCTCAGCTATCCATGATCAAACCAGAATGCAAGCTACTATACAATCCTAGCTTTTATCTTAATTTGAAATTTCATTCTATTTTCATTTTTATGTGTAAGCCTACTCTTTTCTAAAAAGGCAGATAGGCTAAAGCACAAGTTGTCCTTACAACTCAATGTTTCTATTTTCAATTATTTTTCTTTACCCTTTCCCAACACTGAGAAATTAACATAACTCTAGTCTTGATCCAATTAACTATTTAAAGACGCAACATCTCAATGAAAAGAATATACAGAAGCATATGCCTGAAAGGGCAAAAGGAAAACAGATAGTACAGTGCAATTTTATATAAACATGTAACATTTCTAATGTTTTTCCTTAATGAATTTTTAGAACTGCTGACTCTTCTAATATCTTCTAATATTACTATGTGACTTGGTTCCAATGGCAGCAGTAAACTACTTAAAACCAAGAAGATGAAAAATAACCAAAATATAAAGAAAAGTAAACTTTTAAAACTCCATGAGAGCCTTGAAACATTACATTTTGGAAATAAGCTTGATGTCAAAACTGAAATTATGTTTTATGTTGGAAGTTCTTTGTAAAATGAGCAAACAAAGTCACTAAATGCAGGTACAGACCCGTCTCAAGAGAGCCCAGTAGTTGCCAGGAATAGAAGCAGAGATATTTATAAAACTTTTTTTACTTAGAACTGACTTGTTCTTGGAACCCTCTGCTTTTCTTCTGCCCCTCTCAAGAAGGCAAGGCAGGCACCTGTATTAGTCTTGTTTCTTCCTCCAGGAATCTTCTGTGATTTGGGAGGGATGGGGAGCTTTGGGACACTTCCGTTGCACACCGGATTAGCCACAGGCATGTGAAGAACCTTGAAAGAACCAAAATATTCTATTACAATTTACCAAAGCATCGCTCCTTATCACTCCAGCTTTAATTCTGAAAATCTTTATTTGTGATGAGCTACCTGGCAGGCAGGTGCTGAGAACGTATTTCCATTCTGTCCTACGACGGAGAGAGGTATCATTCCCACCATCCCTTGCAAAACTGGCTGCACTGGAGATGCAATTATGATGGCAGAACCTAAAAAATACCAAAGTGTTAAGATTGTACAGAAACTAAAAATACTTCAGTGAAAACAAAAGCTTCAAGACAAGATTTCTTAAAATTATGTGTTGTCAAAACCTGTGGCAAGAAAAGCTCTGGATTTTTAGAAAAACTTCAGTCCTTGCTATAGCTTACTACTAGAAAACAGGGTAAGCACCAGTTTTATTTTTAGTTTATAAGGAACTCTTTAGTTGAAGTCTGTTTTCCTTTGTAAGAGGTTATCTCGAAATAAAGCTTGAAGTATGATAAACTTCAAGCTATCTTAATGTTTAAACTTTCAAGTCATTTATAAAAACCAGTAAAAGTAACATCAAATATCTTATTTAGCTGCCAGATAGATGGGAATTACAAAATATGGAAAGTATCCCGGCACATTAATTGAAAAGTGGAAGAACATTTTCTAAAGTGAAAGAAAACTGTTCCTCTCTCTATGAAAAAAAGCACTGAAGGTAACAGTTACATAAAGAAATCCTAATGACAGAAAAGGCTGTCACCCGATGACCTTGCATGTACTGGTCTCTGATTACACTGGCCTCTGACCTCAATGAAATGACTACACACAGAAATTCAAAGGTAACTCCAAAAAGTTTTCGTTTTTGAAAGAAATCTAAATGGTGACTACAGCTGGTTTATGGCCGTTTTTTTAATTTCAAAAAGCACTCAAAATTTTTATTGCTGTAGTAATAAAAATGCTTGTACCAGATTTTAAATCATGGAAAGAAATAATGTTATACTTTCATATTTACTTAAGTGCACTACTAATGCAGACTAGGTTTTGGAAAATGAAACAAAACCAAGAAAGTGATTTGGGAAGGACTAGATACATCTACCCAGTTATCAACACAAAATATGGACACCTATAACACAAAGCATTACATTTGTAACAGGAATCTTATTAAAATAAAAACCTGTTTTATTTAGCCAAAGTAATGGAATCTTTTCCAGTGTAAACCAAAATATGTTTCCTGCATCCAATGCTGCTAAAATTATATAGTTTAAGCTTCTGAAATATGAGGTTTTTTTCATTCAAACCAGCCTGATCAGTAACTTCTGGTAGTTTTATTTCATTTCTACTAGCAACTGATACACTAAAAAAAAGTAACTCCTGGATAGTTTTAAGTGGCAGACAGAGCAGTTTAAAAATTGTTTACTTTTAATACACTTAGGGGAAAAACAAAAATAACAAGACCACTGGATAAACACCACATTCCCAGTACTTTTCTAATAATGAGATTACCCTGTGGGAAGTTTGGGGAGACAGTCTGGTTTGCTGGAAATGTATTGCTGGATCTGGGAGGAGTCCGCAACTGTTGTACAGCTGGAGCTTGGGAAGCCAGTGGCATAGAACTGCCAGGCAATACAACTACATTTGATGGTGTTACAGCTGCGCCCAAGGTTGCTGGATCAGTCATACAGGTGGCTATGTAAAGGTTGCTCGAATTCCCAAAAGCTGTGCTTGTAGCTGGCATCAACTGTATAAACCCCCCTTCGTTGGAAAGAGGAGCTGAACCTGCAACTGAAAAACCAGTGCAGTCTTCATTCTGAGTGTTAACTGAGGTGACCGCAGGATCCTTAGGTCTAAGCACAAGAAGATTCTGCTCTGCCAGAGCTGAATCCACATTTTTTTCTGTGTCTTCTGAAGTCAGACTTTTGGGCAGGCCTGTAGTTTTGGTTGGGGATTTGGCTGGAGATGACAATATTATAGTAGGCAAATTTTCTCCTGTGATGCTGGAAACAGCATTATTTAACTCCGTGTCTGATGCAATAAATGGATCATCACTGATGATGATCTTGAGGGACATGATATTAGAAGGATCAACATCCATTGGTTGGCTACTAGAAGATACACTGGTTATACTTTTGGCCTCAGTACCTGCCTCATCTGTTGAGGATGCAGTTTCAGGGAGAGGAGAGTGGCATATTTCAGAGGTATTAAGATTGTTTTCAGTGGACACTACAGAAATGTCTGTACATGCATTATCACCAGAAGAGAAATATAAATTATCAGTGTCTCCTTTTGTAGAAGATAAAGGTTCTTGCATCACCCCTTGTGTACCCTCTGTGTTTGACAGTCCTGAAGGGAGGTTAAAATCTTTCTTACAAGGCTTATCAAGTGTATGCTGATCATCTGCATAAGTTTTGTTAGAAGTATCAACAACTTCAAGCTGCAACTCTGTTTTGTCAAGATCCGTGATGTCCACCGCAGATCCTGCAGCACAGTCTGCCTCTGTGCTCTGATCCTGATGGTCAGAGGGGTGGCTGGAGTTCTCCTGTGAAACACCAGGCAAAGCAGCTGGATCACTGGTTACAGTCTGTTCTTTTCCTGCATCTGCTGATGGGCTAGAAATGGATGAGTTGTTTTGTCTCAGCAGTGCACTGCGGCCAGGGCTCCCATCAGAAGGGCTTCCAGGAAGTCCTTTTTCAGACAGTGATGTATCTGGTGATAATGGACATTTACTTCCAGAATCAGTTTTGTTTTCACCAGCTATAGTATCCTCTGCCACTGAAATCAAAGGAATCTGTGGAGTACCAGAAGGAATATATTGTAAATTAGGACTACTTTGAGAATTATCACTTGGCGGGCCTTTTTCAATTTCCATAGCACTCTCACTTTCAGGTACTAATGTAGATGACTCTTTCGTAACGTAAGTGTCTGCACAGTGTTCATTACATTTGCTATCAGAACTCGGTCCCTTGTTAGGCTCAGTCAAACCAGACACCGAGTCAAAAGCAATTTCAAGCTCTCTAATATGTTCAGGGGTAATGGCTGTAAGTACTTCAGTCTGCTTCCCTGGTCTACAGTTTGCATGCAGCTCTTCACTGGCTGGATTTTCTGGATTTTTCTTAACCATATCATCATCATTAATGCTTGTCTTCAAGGCACATGATGCATCTCCTAATTGAAAGCCTTTACAGGATAGTGGTTCTCTAGAATTATCACCTGTAAAAGATAGAATAAACTAGTTCCATAATTATTAGAATAGCTGATCCTTTTGAGTGTTTTAGAAAAAACTATCAGTTCAATGGAAAACTGTTTCACATGAAACTAAGTGGGAATAATGTTACTCATCCTTATATTCAAGTTGAACAGAATATATATAAAAAAACATACATACAGTAGATAATCTGGAGAATCAGCTGGTACATTACTAATAAGTACACACATAACATCTAAATAGCTCAGGTCACTACATCAGATTTCCAGAAGTACAAAAACCATCTAATGATAAAAACCTCTTGGCTCTACTTCTCATACACTTTCACTAAACACCTGCTACTCATGGACTATTGTTAAGAATGGTGGAGACAGACTAATATGCTTTTTGTCCAGAGTAACACTCTTTTTGTGTATTAATTAACAGATACATTACAGAATAGAGATAAAAGATCAATATGGTTAGATGTAAAATATTCTCTTTATGTGTTCCACAATGGATACTGCAAAGTATCCATTTACTAATAGTCTGATTGCATTAAGGAGCTTATCAAGTACAACTTTTAAGTACACTGATGGGACTGCTGTTAAATTTAACAGATTGAAACTTTGTAACAGACCAGGTGTATCTGTATGTTCATGCAAGGCAAATGTTCACATGGATATTACCAGTGAAAAAAGAAAATTCTGAAATGTACAAATTGTCTGAAAATATTTTCATAGTAAAAAGTTAACAGAGAAATCTTAGAGAGAAAAAACAAAAACCTACATCTGTTAGTTTCTTCTGTTCCTAAGGAGCTTCCAAATGTTTCCAGGCTATCCTCACCCACCAGGATTTCATTTTCTACTCCATTCCGACCAGAAATACCAGCTGGTAAGTTCTTGTTTACCTTGCTCTTTCCTATTTTCAAAATAAAGCATGAAGAATGGTTAAATATGTAGTTTACCACATACATGTCATCACTACCTTTTAAATGATCCACAGTGTAAAAATCTCATGGTTAATGTGAGGATACCGCTGAAAATTTTACAACAGTTAACAAGTATAAACTAGCATCCTTCAGACCTGGAGAGTCTAAAACAACAGCAATAAAACAATCACTGAGCCAGCACAAACCCAGAATATCAGCCACAGAAAAATGCTGTACTTTATAGCTGTGTATAAATGTATCTAAGAATCCAATTCTGTATTAAGGCACACCAATACCATTTCTCTTGCAAAAGACACGCTGAATGCCTGTGCTTTGTCAAGCAATGCTTGAGAAAGCTCATCATTGAAGATGCTTCACAGTAACAGTACAACTGAGTACAATATGGCCTACCATAATCAAACCAGTCAAACAGAGCCTGAAAAGCTGGATCTGATTCTGTCTGTTCCAGAATGTCCTGGATAGCCTCTTCTGACATATGAATTTCACCCTGAGAAAAGACATGATATACAGAACTGTTAGACAGTTACTTTCATAACTTAAAAAGAAAGACAAGAAGTGTTTTCTTTTCAGATTGTTTTTAGTTCTATTACTTTTGCTCAGCACAGAAACATAACAACTAATGCCAGGAACATTTCTGCCATAAATTTAATGTCTGTTAAAAAAATCTTAGTGACTGAAGTTTAAGAAAGAAGGTTCTCTAAAACCCAAATGTGTCTGTCAGACATTACCCCACCACGTGTGTACTGGATTATTTTCTGCATAATGGCCAGCACTAACCAAAAAGGAGGTCTAAATCTCAGGCTACACTGGAAGCTTATGCACAATGGTATGGATGCTGTGAGCCTGTACAAGCAAACCACAGGTTAAAAAAAATCCCCAAATTAATCCTAATTTCTTAGGTTTGAATATATAATGTATCTAGAAGCCAACACTAAGCAAATGGAAGTTTTATTTCATATACCCATTACAAGGTCTATAATATAGCCTCCACCTACTTCTTTGTGGAAAGCATTTGGAAAGCACAGCTACATGGGACAGTATTCTAAGGTTCCTGATTGAAGCTGACTTGTTCTGTGGCAGCCCAGGAACAAAATCAGTATCCAGAATATACTCAAGCTATTAAATGCAAAGCTTTTCCTGCCTTTCTGGAGACCCTCTAAGTGCTCTCCAACCTTTGGTAGGATGGTTTTAAGGGTGGATATTCCATGTTATATCCTTGACTTTGTCTCAGCAACTCCAACCAAACCAAGAAGTTCCTTTGATTTATTTCTGCTCAGAAGAATGGAATATAGCTTTTTAGCTCTCTATTTTGACAACTGACCTAAAATCCCCAAGCAGCAAAAGAAAAGCATTTATAAAAAAGACATCTCTACTTCATAAACAGGGAACTGCCTCTACTGTCATGCCTTTTTCATGAGGGCTGTGAAGATTGTCATTTCCCTCATTAAAAGTCCTCCTTAATTCCCTGATTGCCAGCTTGAGGCTTATAGAAGAATGAAGGGAGAACACTATAATTATGTTTAGTTTGTAGAAGCAGAATGCGCATTTCCTCCAAAATCAAGAAAACACTAAATTTGAAGAAAAAGCATCATTACTTAGGCTCCAAAAAAAATTTCTCTTGCTACACGAAATGATCCATGATTATCTTGGAGCAAACCACAGAATCAGATCAGACTAAACATATTTAGAGACAGAAAGGTATTTTAAATTCTTTTTTCTTCTCTAAGGCTATTGATTAGATCCCCAGTCTGAAGCTGATAGCCAATTACTGGTATGAAAGATAGAGTGAGAAGCAGGCAGCTGGTGCCTGGGACAGAGTTCTTAAATCCAGTCTGAGTGTAAGGTTACCACACAATTACTGCCAGAAGCAATCCCACTCCCTTGGCTTTGACCCTGCTGCATACTTATGCTGCCTTGGACAGGCACTGGGAATGAATTCAGAATGCTAAATTGGCACAAAATGAGCTCCTGTAGAACCACTGTCCAGCCAGCAAGGGAAGCTGCAGAGCTGTCCCTGCACAGAAGGGAGCATCAGGGAGGCTCAGCTGTTTGTGCTGGCAAACAGAAACAAAAAGAAAGGAGAGGAAGAGGAGAGAATATCCTCAGATGTCAGAGGTTCAGCATAGTACCCATAACTGGTCATTCTCACATGTCTGGTATTAAAAACAATGTGAACAGGGCAATCTACACCTACCTGAAGTCCAAGGATTTCATCAATTGAAGTCTCCTGTTCTGTGGGACCACTGTCTGTCTGTTTAGGGGCCTGAGCAACACTGCCATCACTGCAACACGTATGTCATTAGTTCAAAACTCAAACATAAATCAAATAAGAATACATATGAAGTTCAGAAGTTCCTTTTATTACCTCCCCAGGATTTTGTTAATGTTTTCAGCGAGCTTCTCCTGAAGAGATTTGTTGCTCAAGATTTTTTCTCTGGCATTTTCAATAACGAGTTGCTGGAAAACAGTTTTTAAGTGGTCAGGTCCCTATTTTAAACATCACTAGAAAAGGAGCATGAATTTCTGACTGATCGATAAAAAAAATTTAAAAAAATCAATTCACAGAGAGAAGACTTTTATAACTGAGAGTCATGTGTCACTGCATTACATTGCTATGAAAATCAACCCAAACTATCCTGTACTTCTACTTTCCTAAAGTACAGTGAGGCTTATTGCACCTTCTGGTTTCCATTCTCTAAAGAATTACTGTATTCTGACAGCCTACAGGTATTTTTGCAAAGCAAGTAAACCAAGAAAAACAAAACTCTACATAGCCATGTTCACTTTATTCATTTAGTACACACAAGAGCTAGTTCAAATACAAACCAATACATTTATCTTCTAAAGGTAGTTTCTGTAAAAACCAAGATGAACAATATGCTAAAAACTAGTTCTCTTGAGTTTGAATTTGTTTCTCAAATGTAAATACCTTCTGTAGGCATATACTCACTGGGAAGTTACCATCAATTAATTCTTCTAGCGGCTCACTTTCTTTTTCTATTACTGCTTCTTCAGAGTCTTGAGAACTTCTAGTTGCTGAAAGAGGTCCAGGTGTTGCAATACTTTTCCTCTTCTGAGATTCACTGCAACATTCCAGGAAGTTTATGACGTAGTTTACGAGAAAATTGCAAACACTAGACCTAATGGTGAGTAAATCAAGTGCTTCTCTTCCTTCTTAGCAAACAAAAGATCTTAATTGCCAGAAAATTAACTTCAAACTGAAAATGCTGATACCTGTTTTATTACCTCTTATGAATCTACTGTGTCTGCCTTTACAGAAGTTATAAATTTAGAGATTGCAGGTAAACAGCCCAATGGCAAACTGAATTTCATGCCCACTATTCAGCATTTACTGCCCCTCTACTACATACTACTCTAACTGGTGGTACCAGTTAATGGACCCTCATTAACTGCAACTCAAACTCAGATTTCAGCATTACCACTGAAAACAAGGAGCACTTATTTTCAAAGAAGAAAACAAGTGTTAGGTTCTGTAAGAATTTAGATGATAAATAGGAAATGTAATCTTTTTATAGGAGACAGTGTAGGCTCCTCTGAAAAACATCTATCAGCCGTGGCACTAAAATTAGTTACATAACTACTTACATTAAAAAAATCAAGAGAGATTAGGAAAGACTTGGGGGAAAATGGACATTTGAATCAGAGAACTAAAAATGCAAAACTAGTGTAAGACAAGTTTTTCACACATCTTTCAGTGCAAATATTAATATTTTTCTGACAAAATGTACCCAGCTCAATAGTTTCGCAAAGTTAAACGCACATCTTTATCAATACTAAGAATTTTCATAACTACAAAGGATATTTTGGAAGGAATACCAAGTCTCAGCTCCAAGATTATTTGCCTATGTCTAATAGTGGAGTAAAGACAGTGTACACAAAGAAGCATAAGTAGCCTCCTATCAGTCTACTATTAAACTTTTTGACTTTCCTTTACTTTGTGGAACATCAAACACTGGCCTCCCTCAGCAGATCTTACAGGTGGAATTTGAAACACTTCACCACTGAAGAAAATTTATACTAGAGGTTAGAACACTGTATAATTTCTAAAAAATTAAACAAAAAACCCACCCAAAACCAAACCCACATCCCTGTTTACCTTTTTCGTCTTCCTGGAGAAAGCAAGTTTGAATTAAGCTTTCGTTCTTGTGATGTTGGAACTTGAATGTGTATGAGACCTCCCGCTTTATAGAGGGAAACAAACAAACAAAAAAAAGAAGTCATGATGCCAATACCTTTTCCAGTGACACTATTAAAGCACTACAAGATCCACACATTACTTTCTATCTTCCAACCAATTCCTGGAAAGTCATACAAACTATTTTGGTACTATCATGGAAATTAGGACCATTCCTTTTAAACATATCCTGCAACAGATACCCACTTAATCTGGATCATCTGTATCTGATGAAACAAGTTACTTGGGTGAGGGTGATAGCACAGAACAGAATAACCATAAATTAATGCACTTCTGATCTCTGAACTCACACTGGCAAGCAAGTATGCAAGAGTCATCTCTTTTTTGGGCACTTATTTTCTTTTAATCACTTGAACCAGTCTGGAGAACTGGGTAGCAAAGCATGAATTTTCTGGAACTTTTTGGTGTAAGATTATTAGCCCTGATTTGAGAAAACTTCCACTGACAGCCATAGATTTTTCACTGAAAAAGAAAGTTCAGAAATTTGTGCAACTTACCATTGATCTTGTTTTCTTGAGTTTGTGACTGGTTCACAAACAGTGTATTCAGTCTTGCCTGTGGCATGCTTTGATTTATTGTCGGCCTGTGAATTACTTGAGGAGGTACAACAGAAGAGGAATTCTGTGGCCCTGACTGATGAGCTACTGACAACAGTCCTGAGTTTGCAGGAGCTGACTGCTGAAGCATTCTCTGCCTTTTCATTTCTACAATTCCACTTCTTGTACGTACTGGAAATAAAGACAAGATAAAAATATATGATAAAGTAATTTTAAAAGACTGATGATATTCACACAACATCTGTTAAAAAAAATTTAAACAGAACACCACTCAATCCAGTGAATCTCAAATCCAGGAACAATCACTATCTATATCTCACACTCTCTTTTCTTTTAGAGTAAAAATACTACAGAGAAAAATTTATTTTTAAGTAAGCCAAATTTTCTTTGTTGATAGCTCATTTTCAGCTTTTGTAATGGAAGAAACAACTCTAGATACAACCAGTATGCTTTAGTATTTTGGCTGGATATATGTTTTTATACATAACAAATGCTACAAGACTCTAATATGTTTTTCTCTTCCTCTTCTATAGAAATCCAATTGCATTAGAATTAGACTGGCTATGTTCTTAGTTCACATATGAACCACAAATTAAGTCAGCAGTTTCAGGCGGGAAGCAGCATTTTTTAAACCTTTTAACCATGTAAATTTCCAAAAAGTATTCTTCAGCAGGGAAAATGCTATAATAGATAATTTAATCCCTTTGCAAAAAGCTCAGTTTTTCTTATTTTCCTTTCCTGACCATTACAGTAATCCATAGACCACACTGAAGACAACAGACGTGTTACTGATGGCTGCAGAAGGCCCCTATTTTTTGCCAAAACAGATACTTTAACATCAAACCTACTGATCGCATAGAGTGGACTCAGTTACTTACTCCTCTGATTAGAAGAAAATCTGAAATCTGAATTCTGCATGCTCCTAAAAAATAAAGCAAGTGACATAAATTAATGGAGCATAATGGAAGCACTCTGCTACACAGTCTGACAGTACCTATCACATGGTTAATGTCAGTCTAGTCCTAACCACACATTCCTTCAGAAAAATCCATTGATTGCTATTTTTACTGTTTCAAACAATGGTCACAGATCCTTCAAATGAAGCTTACTGTTTCATTTTTGATCATAACCACAAAAGTATTAGATTCTAAATGAGTCATAGTATATTGTTTTATTACAGGAAGGCCATATGCTCACACTAACGCCCTCCTTATCTGCTAGCCCCACCTTAAAATCTTCAAATGTCTGCTCAACTATCAACTCTCACATACTCACATCTTTTTCACTGTCTCCCAGAGGAAACAAGACAGCTAAACCATTCTCATACAACGACAAGGGGAGTTGGTCAATATAGGAACTCACTCTTTCAAGTGAAGTATTACTTCCTTGTTTTAAAAACTACATTACCTGATCTGAGAAAGTGTATAGTCTAATTTTTTCCACAGAGATGACATCATTGCTGGAACTTCATTTGTTGTTTCTAAAATGAAGCATAAAAAGAAATTGATGCCCAAAACTGATATATGCTGAGAAAAAAGTAAAATCACAAGCAAAATAATTATTATGGAGTGTTTTAGACATCATCTAACTTCAGGTGCCTCGTTGCCTTCTTAATATTCTATTAATTAGAGAGCCCTAACTCCTAATTTAAAGAATTTTGATGGATATGGATACAGTTCTGGTTTAGAAGTCTTGATGAAATTGAATTAGTAACTATAAGTCTTGGTGGAATTTGCACATGGTGTTGACTCCTCAGCAAACACATGCTAACCTAACCTTTGCTAACCCCCAAACTCATTTCTGGAAATGATATTCATATTTCCAAGTCACTCTTGTGCCTTTGAAAATTATAATCCGGCAGACAGGCCTTAAAAAGTAATAGTTTATTTTATTATATTACCCAAACAAGTAAAAACATTTGGTCTTTTTGAAGCACAGAAATTAAAAGTGTGATGGAAAAGGTAAGTAAACAGTTCAATTTACTAAGATTTTTCAAGATGCCAAGTACAAAGCATTTTGAAGGAAGTACATCTGTGTCTTAGTTACCATTTCTGTCAAACCAAGTGTGAAAGGAAAAAAATGTTCAGAAATGTTCCATATATGATTTTTAAAACAAAGCACCACTAAAATATGATCATACAACAGATACCAAAAACCTGTAAGATTTGGCAACATTCAGAAGCTTGACAACTGCTTTCAAAAACAGCAAATGCTCCAACTCTGTCTATAGTATTCATACAAAATATTAAGTAGTTCTGAAACTATTTTAGTTAGTCTTAAAAATGAGACAAGAAATATATCATACCGTAGGACTCCTCCTGATTATTTCATGGAATCATAGAACACCTTAGGTTAGAAGGGATCTGTAAGGATCATTGAGCCCAACTCCCTACTCTTCACTGGGCTACCATGTGACTGAAAGCATTGTCCAGACTCTCCTTGAACTCTGACAGGGCTCAGTGCCATGACCACTTCCCTGGGTAGCCTGTTCCAGTGACTGACCACATTCTCAGTGAAGAACCCTTTCCTAAGGTTCAATGTGAACTTCCCCTGACACTGCATTTTATTTTCTCACATTCTGTTGCTGGTCACCAGAGATAAGCACTTCCTCTCCTATTGATAGTATAAACAATAAACAGTATAATTTCACAAGCATAAACCCATACATTTTGCATACTTTATTATCTCTCTATGCTTTTGAAATATAGAAATGCTCACATTTGAAGTGAAAATATATGCTGGCATATGCAAACTAAGATAATCAAATACTTTTGCTCGCTAGATGTAGTGGCTGTGTAATACGGTAACCTTCAAATTGTAGCCTAAATGGGGGATTACTTTTAGACCACATACCTCTTCCTCAAGGAGTTCACAACCGATAAATAAAAATAAAACAACACCTCATTCTAAAGGCTTACCTTTCGTTTTCATGGCTACATATTCATTAAGAATAGTTGTCAAGTTTTTTCCACACAGCGACTGGAAAAAAAAAACAACTGATCTTAGAATCCTCACTGATAACTTGTACTTATCTGCTGTATCACATCATATTTAAGGAGTTCTTTAGCAGTCTACACCATGCTGACCCTCAGCACAAAGAACTGTACTTGGTAGAGATGGAGCAAATCCTATAATGTACCCAAAATGTGAAGTACTCTATCTCAAGGCACAACACTGGTAGTTACAGCTGTCTGACCTTCACTCACCTTTTTTATTATGGGATAAAACCATGAAAATTAGATGATGAAGAGCTACAACAGACTAATGAATATGTATCATGCTGGAAACTAAGATGCAAACATGAAGGAACCTCTGTGTGAAGCAAAATTTTTAACAGTCACACAGATTTAACATTCTTATCATGTTTACTTGTCCTGTTATTTTAGGTTACACATAGATAATTAAGATTTTAAAATTATCACTATCATCTGCTGTATCTTCCTGTCTTGTTTGCTAGTGAGAACTCTACAAGACATGACAAAAACAGCCCTTTATTGCAAGTATTTGAGCTGCAGTAACAATTTTGTCTTAGATACTACAATATCACTTTCATGTGAATAATAGGAAAAAACATTTCTATTGAGAAAAAGAAGATCATAAGAAAGTTTTATTAATCTGGATAATCTATTTACATTTGGGTTTTCTAATTTTTGCTGGCCATGGTTCTCAACTCCCTACCACAGAAGACATATGACTAAACACTTGTAAATCAAATAAATTCAATAGTTTATAGGTGTTGAATAGGTGCAACAAGAAGGTGCACCTTGGATCTCAGAAAAGACTTCCACAAATTTTGAATACTGTGGACAAAATTCCAGACCAGGAAATTAACTGATATACTAGAAGAATGAAACAGGAAACATGAAGAGGACACACACATAAACACTAGAAGTTTGATACACAGCAATACCTAAACCCTGTAATTTGCACAGGATAGCAAAAATTGCATTTCGTACATTTGTTAAAAATGCAAACTATCTAATTATGCTCTAGCTCTTCACGTGTATCTACAGATGTGTCTACACACTATTTATGCACGCCCAAAATTACACCTTTCATCCAGAACAATGCAGATGATACTGAACAGAGAGGAGGCTGAACAGTTTTTGTCAATAAAATTTGGTAGACTTAGATAAATCTGAGGTGCCTTACCTAAATATTTACAGTGTACCTGAAAAGGAACATTGTTGGCTGCAATGTCTAGAATAGGAAAGTGATCTTCAGTAGATTACAAAAGCAGCCCTGAAATCAGTAAAACCCTTGTGACAACACCCTATTGTAAATCAACCTCAAAGCTGTAAGGCAGACTAAGCATAGTATGCTGAAACCAATTTGCACGTAAATGTTTCTCAGTAAGATTAAATACTAGAAACCAAGTAACTGCTAATATCACAGGATGAAAAAACTAGAAACAAATCAAATATCAAACATTTTAAGAAGCATTTGAGAATTAATTGTTACACTGAGAAATCTCCAATATTGTTTTCCAGGGATGCAAAACAATGTAGCTTTCTGCTTTGCAAATACAAACTCACCAGCAAGCAGGCTGGAATAAAACCATCTTCCGTACAGTGCTCTGCATATTCTTTCAAATCTGAGCTTTCCAGAATAAATTGATGGCAGGTAGCTTGAAGATTTTCCTGTTGCAAATAGCCTGCAACAAATCAGATGGAAAATTTTGCTATTTTATTCATTACTTCTGCTCAACAGGTATCAAATCTGCATGCAGTGTTGGAGCAATCAGATAAAATTTTCTATGTAAGAAAAAGGAAAGTGAAGTTATTTTGATAAAACATCTGTTCCTACCAGATATTTAACAGTTATAACCCAGAAGAGCAAAAAATATAGATTGGAATTACACTATATTTACAAAGTATTCAAGACTGGAAGTGAGACAATATGAACAAATTTTGGTTTATCTTTAGTACACACAAGAAAACAAAAGTTCTTGGCTCAGAAGGCTGACAAACTCTCATATGGGCTGAACCACTCTATTTGATACTTCAATGGAAATTGACAATATTTTGTTAATAAAATGCATTGCTATGTTAAGAGTAATTCTCCACATATTCTCCTGTTTCAAAATAGGTAAAACTTGTACAGCTGCTGCCAGAATGGATAACATTTATTAAAAATATTGGCACTGTACAAAAATTAATAACAGAAAAAGCTTTTTTCCTACTCACAATAATTTTCATTTTGGATAGATGTACTAGACGCAAATTGTGCTCTCTACACTCTAACACTCAGTAGTTACCATCACAAAAAACGTACTGACAAAGTTTTCTTTTCCAAAATTCCATTCCTCATCAAATATGTTCTGTTTTAATCAAACTTTTTAACCCTGCTTTAATCTTCAAACACCTTAAACACTAAAAGACAGAAATAGACCAATCTGAATGAAGGATTCTGGAACAAAGAACCACAAAGAAAATGTTTCTTCTTTCTCACTCTTACCAGAGCTTAGCATGGAACATTTTAAAGATAAGATAAAACATGTGCCTAGTTATACAATGCAGGATATATTTACATATCTATTTCAATGGACCCCCAAAACAGTACTCCTCAGTTCCTGAGTGCCTGCAGAAAAATGAGCCCTTTAAGTTTAAATGAAAACAAGTATCTTTCAGCAGATCTGAGTACAGCTAAAGAAAACAAATCATATTTCTAACGTTCAAGCCCATGTTCATGTCTTCAACAAGCAGGCAAACTTGAAAGTTAAACACAGCCTGGGAATAACCACTGTGAATTTAATCACAATGTATGAGCAGGCCCTATCTGACAGAAAACATTAATGATAGGAACATCCTATTTAATTTTTCAAATGCATTTTACTAGAAAAATCTCAAGCCACAAGTGGCTGAAAGTATGTATTTCTGGTAAACACAATTACATCTCACTGTTGTCCAGGCTGGAAGATGGAGTATCAGGCTCAGGGGAGCTCTGATCTGTGCTGGTATGACAATCAAACTTACTCGAAAGCTTACTCAAAAAGTTGCAGTTTTTCTTTCTTGAACCTACTACTGCACAAGTATCACAAGAGGTGACTGAATGCTTGCATATGGGCACATTTTATGTACACCAATTTCCTGGTAATAAAGCATTCCAAAGGCTAAAAAATGCCTGTGCAGCTGACCCAGCTTGTGCACATACTGTATAGTGACAAGGACATGTGGTCCCTAAGGTTGCCAAAATCAAATTAAAGGTAAAAAAGGTGAGGTATGTTTTGAATGTATGGAAATTATTCAATATTTTGTTCTACCTTAAGAACTATATAATTTACAGTACACATTCACTCTATCAAATAGGAAAAGATAAATGTTCTTATGCATTTTCCTCTGTGTGAGCTCAGCTTATCATTTTAGTTTTGTTTCTTAACATATATTCATCAGCCTTCACGGCACCAGAAAAATTTAGTGGGGGGCTTGGGGAGGAAAAAGATGAAAGAGCTGCACTGGGAAGTCTGTTTACCCACTGAAATTCAGATATGCCTCACAGAAGAGGAATCCCTATTAGAGAACAGAAATGGTTACAAGGAACATCCTGTTCCACAACCTTAGGTTGCTCAGAGGTTTGCCAGACATGATGCATGCTCCACGCCACAACAGACCCAAGATAGGATGGATCAGTCAGGATGTTGCCAAGATTGTGTACTATGTCTGCAAGTCTCTGGCAAGCACACAAGATAAGCATTCTACCTGGCAACTTGTAACTTCACCAATCTCGTTTGGAAGAGTGCAATGAGATATCTCACTTGTATGATTTCAAATCTTCCTTTACAGTCCATGGAGTTTCTGAAAGTCCTGTTACTTCACAGTAATAAAAAAATTGCATCTCTTAACAGCTCTTTTTCTCAAGACAGTAGCAAATAACATTTCAGGAAGCATTTAAAAATAAATTGTGCTCGGGGAACAGTGAAAAAGAGATTCAGCTTTAATGGCTTTGGATTTCAAAAAACTGTAAACAAGTGAAAACTGAATCTCACAGGGCAAGCCGCCAGGAAATCTTGGCAACCTGTGCCAATAGGTACTTACGTGTGGGACTGAAATATGTGGGTCATATTTTTGCTTACCATCGATTTCTTCTCACCTTTGGCAGGATCCAAATAATCCAAAGCATAAAGTCATTAAAAAAATTCACTGTCTGCTGCCATTGTTCTGAACACGCTTACGCTGTGCTTTCCACAGACTCTGACCACGCCTGAACTTTCAGTGCACCTTCAAAGGTGAGTGTGAAACGCGGCCGGAAAGAAAACTATCTGAACCTTAACGCAGCCCTCCCTAGGATTTCGGGTCACCCTTGAAGTCCTCCTGTAATCAGGACCTATTTATGCACCGCTCAGCAGCTCTCAGTCCGCAGGTGGGCACCGGAGACCACCACGTTTCCTTGGTCTCGTGAAGAGTCCGAGCCCAAGGCACGGGAGCGGCCTGGTCCCTAAGGACCCGAATCCCTCAGGAGCGAGCTGCGTTCGCTCCCCGACAGAAGCCGGGAAGGGGGTGGCGTGGCCAGCCCAGGGGCTGCCCGGGATAAGCCCGGGCAGTGACAATCCCAGCTTGGGAGGACCAAGAGACGCTGCCGAGAGTCAAGGGCGAAGCCGGCTCTGTATCCCGCCGCGCCTCGGGCGGCTGACAATGCCCGGCAGAGCTCTCCCGATGCGGCCGGCGGTCCGCGCCTCACCCACGCATCCCTCCGTCCCTCCCAGCTCACTCACCCAGCACCAGCCGGGCCACGTCGGACGGCAGCAGCATGGCCCGAGGCAGAGCGGGGCACGGGCGGGCGCAGCTCCCCGAGAGCA
>VXBI01010782.1:105703-190655 GCA_013397375.1 Toxostoma redivivum
ACCCCCGCGCCCGGCCCCTTCCGCCGGACCCCGCTGCGCCCGCTCATCCGCTTCCAGGTCCGCCCGCGCCGCTGCTTCCACACGTGAGCCCCGCTCCACTCCGCTCCGCGCCGCCGGGAGCGGGGCTGCGTGCCCCCCGGCCGAGGTGAGGGCTGGGCCCGGGCGGGGCGGGGCGGCCCCGGCTGCGGGTGCTGAGGGGAGGCTCGCGGGCTGCGGGCTCCGGCGCGGGGGGCGGTGGCGGCCCGGGATTGCCGGGGCCGGAGCTGCTGCTCGGCGCTGTGTCCGCCTGTGCCGAGGCACCTCGCAGCGCCTCAGCCAGCTCCCCTCCGCCATTCATGGCGTTTGGTGCGCCTGCCTTCCCCTGTGCCATTTGTGTAGCGGGTGACGGTGGACGTCATGTGGTACTTGGAAAACTGTAATCAGTAAAAGAAGTAGTACGTGGATTCATTCATGGGATTCATTCTTGGGATTTTTTCACTGCCACTGTTACGGTTGTTGAAATACTAATAAGTACAAACGAGGGCTGCCTTCTTCAATGCCCGGGCCCTACAGCAAGAGACCCCTGTTGCTACAGTTTTGGATCAAGCACTTCAGAAACCACTGGTGTTTGAAAAGTTTCTTTCTGTTTCGTTTCCAGCACAAGCAGCAAGTCTGCTGGGTTGGGTTTTTTTGTTTTTTTTTTTTGTTCCAGTGCCCAACCACCAGAGGGACAGATAGTGGTTGAGCATTGGCATAGGCTCCCCAGGGAAGAGCTCACAGCACAACCTGCCGGAGTGCAAGAGCTGCTTGGACAACACTTTCAGGCACATGATGTGATTCTTGTGTCCTGCATAGGGCCCGGAATTGGACGTAGGGGATCGTTATGTGTCCCTTCCAGCTCAGGATATTCCGTGGCTGTTGAAGTTAGTAAAGTAACACTTAATTTCCATAAGTGCAGTTGTACAGTACAGGCAGCCTTCACACTTAAAATGTTTTCTTTTTCGTACACATCTATCAGTCAGCAAATCTCTGATCATACTTAGTTCCTAGCCTGATCTTGATTGAAGGCAAAGGAAATAAATGCAGTCTAAGACAGTAAATATTTAAAGTTTTACTTATGTAAATGGCTATTTTTGTATTCTCATGTAAGCACTCAAGATGCAGTACTGTGCATCATGAATGCCTGTTCTCCCTTGCTTATTACAACAGTAGCATATGTTTGGAGTTACTTGCAGCTTGTCTGATCTGTCTTTTTCAAACAGGTTTCCTCTTGGCTCTGCTTTAAGGGTGTAAAAGTAGAAGCAGGGAAGTTAAATAGAACATCATGGTTGTGATCTGCAGCATCATAATTTTACGTAATGCGTGGTCTAGCTACTTCTAACCTCTGTTGAAGAAGCGTAATTTTAAGTGATCACAGAAGGAAAAGGTTGTTTTCTCATATGGCTAATAGTTAATCATCCCTTGACGTGTTGAGTCCCTGGGGATTTGCCAATAGATAGTGCGTACCTATGAAAATGTACCATGTGAGAGAGCATTTTCCGAGTGCCGCCTTCTGGCAGTATAGGTTAAGAGAGCTACTGAAAGTTAGTGCTGCTTGCCATAATGTATTTAGCTCTGTCATTCTTACTGTAATTGCACTCCCAGTTCTACTCAGTTAGCACTCACAGAAAGAGACGAAATCAGAGTCACGTGAGCAGGTTCTCTGGTGTTATTCTGTGACTGTTGTCTGTGGGAGCAGATCACATTCTTGATGTGAAACTGCTTCAGTTTTGCATCCAGTAAGACTGACTAAGTCATAAATGCGCTTTTCAGTGAAGCATTGAACATCATGGTTCTGTATGATACTGGACTTTCAGCATACTGCAGTCCCATTTTTTTTACTTGGCTGTGTGTTCAATAATTACTGTTTTATCAATTTCTTCTGTGTGCAGGTATAAATGGCTCTTCATTAAGCTGAACCATGAATCTTGCATTACATGATCTGCTCAATTGTTGTCGTCGCCTTGAAAATGAGAAACCTGTGGAACGAAAGGTAACAAGTTTTCTTTTGGGCGGTGTACCTCAAATACCAATGAAGGGAATTGTAAAAGATAAGATATTCTTCTTCTTGTAATATGTTTTCAGAAGGAAATTGAAAATTTCAAGCGACTTCTCCGTGATTCTGAAACAGTTCTCCAACTGGACCGGAATTCTGATTCTAAATCAGGAAAGCAACTCAACTGGGATGCTGTATTTAGGTAGTTTCTTGGTTTTGTTCGTGAATGGTCATAATGTTCTTAAAAGGGACATAATTATTTTGTTTGTTAGGCCTATTTTAATGCTTATCTTTCTGTATATTGATTTAGACTTCTTGTCAGCTTATAAACAATTAATTACCTTAGTCTCCAAAGGAAGTAAGTTTAAAATGGCCAAAAATGCCACACTTACTACTTAGAGAAAACTAGTAGGAAACTCATCATTGATTGGGTAGATGCTTTTCCTTGCAAAAATAGGAGTTACTTTCTTTTATGGGAAATTATTCTTTGCTTCTGATTTTCAATGTATAACTCTTATGTGCATTACATATAGCTTTGTTAAAATTTTTTGTCTTGCTGAATTTCTCAAGACACAGTAGAAGGAGTGTGGCATGTTTGTAGAGGCTAATCTTTGGTACAATCTGCTTCTGGTGTACTTTAAGATTGGACTAAGCATGAGTGTGATAAGTTCTTACAGCAGCTTCAAACTGTTAAATTTCGTGGTAAAAGTCCATGTGAATTATTACTTTTCATTGAACGGTGTCCTGTCAGCTTTCCATTATGTTTTTTAATTGGACAACATTGGAATAGTTTTTGTTTCACAGGTGTATGAAAAGTTTCATAAAAACTTGATAAATTTTATATGTTGCTTTAGAGACAGGTGCCGTGTATATAAGAAATACACAGGAGGAATACAAAAATAGAGCCTCTAAACTGAATTCAAATAGTAGACCAGTAAATCTATAGCAATTACAGTGACAAATACAGTGAAAAGTTTAATTTATAAATTGATCTAAAATATAATCACTATATTAACTTTGAATGATAAAGAAACAGGACTTGAGGGCTTTCCCAATAAAAGCAATGATAGGTACTTCTTATTATTTTGTTTTATAATGTTGCAGCATAAATAAAAAGACTTAGAAATGCTTTCTGTTCTAATTATAAGTTGTATGTTTAGCATTGTGCAAAGTTTAAAGGAAAATTTGGTTCCTACTCAAAGTTGCTTCTGGGTAATCTTTAAAACTTGCATGTCCTTTTATAGACTGTTTTCATCATACTTGGACTGTAGTATATTTCAGTTGGTTTTAGTCTTTGATAATTAGAATTGTGAGAAGAATGGGAATTGGCATTTTAGGCTAAAATAACATTTTCCTTTTTTACATCAGTTGTAAATGAGCAGATCCTTGGTTAATCTCTTTTATTTTTGAAGTGTCTTGCAGAAATACTTCCAGAAAGAACTTAAAAACCTGCAGCAGACAAAACCAAATGCATCAGCTTCAACCCAAACTACCAGACAGAAAAAGATACAAGAATTTGGAAGTTTGATTAAATATTTCATCAGATGTGCTAATAAACGTCAGTAATACACATTATCATATAGACATACTGGTTTGGTACTTGCTGTCAACTTTGAATTTTTACTTAGAAATTAAGTTACCACTGTAGGGTTTATCTTATTTGCTTCCAGATGTTTACTATTTAAATATCTTAATGTGTATTGGTCATTTGTGCTCCTTTTCTGCCCTTTTTGATGTTCACAGTGCCGTTTTCTAATTACTCAATGTGTCTATAACTGATGTATCCTCCCATTGGTAATACATATTTTAGAAACAGTTTAAGAAAATATTTCCTAATAGAACTGTTTCAGAACTGTAGGTTTTGGGGTTTTGTTGTTTTGTTTTCTAAATTAAGTAACATTTGCAAACAATTAATTACAGATTTATTTGGTAGCATTTGGGTTAATTAAATAGTCTCATGTTGTTTCTTCATATAGGAGGACCCAGGCTGAAATGTCAGGAACTTCTGATTTATGTCATGGAAGTTATTAGAGATCCAACAAGTTGTGCTGCTTATGGTTCTGACTGTAGTAGTATATTCCTAAAGGACATCCTCTCAGTAAGGAAATACTGGTGTGAGATATCCCAGCAGCAATGGTCAGGTAACAGTTTTGAGCCTTCTTAGAAATGTCTTTTCCTTTTATAGAAGAATGTTTTAGATGCATTTTAATTTGTTTCATGCCCTGCTGTGTGAGGTAGTACACAAATAAATCAGAGGAAGTCAGATATTAGTCCTTTAAGTGAAACAAGTTGCTTTTATTAAAGGAGGGATATATAATCTATGTAAAGATTACTATAATCTTTTCTAGTGATTCCACCCTAATGCTTGCTTATAACTCTTGGGGTACATTAGAGAAGTCAGTTTTTTTATTTATAAAATCAGGGATCTTTTGCTGTTGAAAGGAAGAAAATGGATTCCAGCTGTTGACCACAGAGTGATGTGCCTGTATCTTAAATGCAATATTTTGTTTCAAGATTTTTTTTAATGTAATCTTCTGTAATATATATGTTTATACTTATCTATATTTTTTTTAATACATTTGCAGAGTTGCTGACCCTGTATGGCCCTTTATATCTCAAACCTTCTGGGAACATTAATAGAATCTTAGTGGCTAGGATAATTCACACACTTGCAAGAGGGTACTGCTTCCAAACTGATGGCTTGTGTTCTGACGTGCTTGTCTTCTTCTCAAAAGCAATGCAGTCTGCAAGGTATGTTGCAAGTGCTCCTTTTGTATGCTAGAAAATAACTTAAAATAAGTATTTGGTTTAGACTTGAGTAGTAGCAGGTAACAATTCTTCAGCTATATTTTCTTCTGTCTTTGAATGTCAATTAAGGAACTTCTTTAAAATACTAATAACTTCTGCATTTGTTAGGCAAATGCTATTCTGAATGTTGTTACTTACTAGTGTTTACATTTAAACAATGCTTACAAAAATAAATAAGATTATTTATTTTGGAAGTTCGAGTGTTGGGTTTGTGTTACAGGCAGGAGAAGAATACTGCAGGCCTGGATCATATTGTTGGAGCAATGAATATCTTCTGCAACAAGTTTGCTGACAACTGTCGCATACAGATTTGCAAAGTAGGGGAAGAAATTCTGCCTGCTGTGCTTTACATTTGGACTCAGTATAGGCCAAAGGATTCCTTGAAAGAATCAATAATTGAGTTGTTTCGTCTCCAAGTTCATATTCATCATCCAAAGGGTGCAAAAACTCAGGGAAGAGGTACAGTAAAAGCTTCATTTTTTTTAATTGCTGCATGTGATTGTTTAAGTTATTGTGCCAACTCTGAATTTTGAAACTGAGTCTTTGAAACATTAATGGTAGTGATTATTTGTCAGTAATTTTATGCTATGGGTTAATATTGAGTGAAAGTGAAAAGGAGTCTTCAAATTGTATCCACTATGAGCATATCAATTGTGTTAAGTCCTTTAAAGGTTGGGGCATCTTTTACTCAAAAGGCTAAATGAAAATACAAAGTCTTTGCGAAAGGAAATAATAATTTAGATTGGGTTTAGATTGCTACATATATTGATGTCTTACCAGGTCTATTCAAACCCAGAAATTAGTACAGTCAGTTAAGTCTGACTTACACTATAAAACTGCTCAAAGAATATAACTTGGTAGTTATGTTTGTTTGTCATGGCCTATTTTAGTTCTAGCATAATTTTTCTTAAGACTTTATACAAATCTATCCATTACCTTTAACTGTATTCTTTCAGTTAGATGAAGAATTGTTTATTAGAAACTTAATTCCTATCCTAATTTATTCTATATACTTATTAAGTTCACTTTTAACTTCTCTCCTTTTTTACTTTATTCGGTCTCCATTATAGAATTTGATTTTCAGGCCTTTTTGTGTCTTACTCAGATTTTGACTGTATTTTGCGTTGTCTAGGTTGGTTTACATATTGTACCAAGTGGATGATACGTGCTATCTTTTAATTGTTTTTGCATATACAGGTGCATATGACTTAACAAAGTGGCAAAGCATCTTACATAACCTGTATGATCTGCTGGTGAATGAAATAAATCTCATCAGTAGCAGAGGGAAGTATTCTTCAGGCTCACGTAATATTGCTGTAAAGGAAAATTTAATAAAGTTAATGGCTGATATTTGTCATCAGGTAATATTTTTATCTGAATATAAGGTTGACTGTATAATTACTGAGCTGAAGTATTCCTACCTTTTGTCTCTGTTCTGTTGTGTTTTATTAATTCTGTACAGTTTAGAAATGTATTATACTGTATTTCACTAGTGTTTCTTGTTAGGCTGTAAACACTTCAGTTTTCTTGTAAATACTGCTGCTTTTTTATTTGCTTACTTCTTGTTTCTCTTCATGAAAGGTTTTTACAGAGGGTACCAAAGTCCTTGAAATTACCCAGTCATATGCTGTTTCACAAAGAGAGTCCGGTGAGGACACGGCACCAAACAAGCGCAGGAGGATTGAGCTGAGTTGGGGGGTCATTCGAGACAACCTGCAAAGATCCCAGAAGGATTTTGATGTCATACCTTGGTAATAACATCTCTGCGTGAAAGAAGTATCACTTAAGACATCTTTTTACATTTAGCATTATCCTGAATATGTTGTGCATTTAAGTTGGGTGTCTGGATGTACTGTAATTATATATCTAAGCAGTGAACTTAGATTGTCAGAGGATTTAAAAAGTTGCTTTAAGCTGGCTGTCATAGTACAGTAAGTATTAAGAGTTTGGCCATTTTGGACTAGTTCATACAGTTTTCTGTAATACCTCTCCTGAAAACTGTTCCAAGGTCTGACTTCTTCTTACCTTGGACCTTGATCGAGGGGTATTTTGTTTGCCACGAGGGACCTCTGAACTGTAAGATATTGTTAGTAATAGTGAGGCTAGATGAGCTGTCTTTACAAGTTAAAATGATAGAAATACTGAATCTTTGACTTTTGATAGTAAACAAATGAGCTCAGTACTGGAAAGTTTAAGTGAGAAATGGCAATTGAAGAAGGCTTTGTTTGTTCATTTACTTTTGAAAATGCAAATTTCTGTATGTTTGGTATTAATTGCTTCATTTTATGTTTTCAAGGTTACAGATTACAAGTCAGCTAATATCCAAATATCCCATGAGTCTTCCTAACAGTGAGCTGCCTGCCTTACTGAATGTCCTTCACCAGTTACTGCCTCAGCAGCGCCGAGGAGAAAGGACCCCGTACGTGCTGAAGTGTCTCACAGAGGTAGCTTTATGTCAAAGCCAGAAAACTGATTTGAAAAGCACCCACAAGCTGGAGCTCCAGAGAACCTGGGCAAAGATCTGGACTCTTACCATTCGCAGTGTAAGCCTCCAGCAAATTGAAACAGAGAGCTTTGGGCTGCTTGGAGCTATGATTCAGGGGAACCTTGTTGTAACAGATAAGGAGCTCTGGAAGATATTTTCAGGACCTGCATGCAAACCTTCAAGGTAAAATGGAATCAAAGATAGTCTTGTGTCTGATTCACACTCCTCTTTATTGTACAACCAAAACCACTGTGTTACTCAATATTATTGTTGTTGTGAATGTATTTCTATTTAAGAACTTCACATATTTGTGTTGTAAGAATTTGAAATTGTCATAAATACATAATAAGACTGAAAGCAGAGGCAGAAGAGGCAAGGATCTTCGCATTTAGAATATACTAAAATTTAAAATGGACTAAAAATCTAAAGATCTGACTGACAGACAAATGTTGATTTTTTGAAGTTAAGAAGTATGTTTTCTTCTGAAATAAATACTCTGACATGATGTCTAAGAGAGGTAGTAAATGTCTGTAGTAGCCAAGAAAAATGAAAATGCAAAGATTTTCATGAAGTAGTTGACCAGTATGCATGTTTGTTAGCTACTTATGTACTTCCTTATTCTTCCTTTGCATGCAGAAATACTGTCTTTACTTTAGAGTGATGATCAACAAATACCATACGTTTTCTCACAAATCCCCTGTTCCATTTTTTTGCAGTTCTGCTGCATGTTGTTTGTCATTATTGATGTCTGCCTATTCAGTGCCAGAAAATTTGGACATAGGAATGGAACAGAATAGTTCTGAAAGAAATCTGGGTTCTGTGTTGAGGGAAGCAATAATGAAATGGCTCCTGTCCAGCTATTTGGAGGAAGAAATAGAAGAATGTGCAGAGTTGCCTCCTGTGCTCCGCAGGTAAAGTTTTTGTGGCACAACTTTACATGTAAGCTCACCCTGTAACAAAACATTCTGCAGGGGAAAATGTATTATATTAATGCAGAATTGTGTTATATTAAAGCTTAAGCAAAGTCTGTAGGGTTTTTGAGCTTCCTGTAGAATGTCATTCTGGGGATGTGATTTGGTGATCTGTCCATATCGTAGCAGATATGTGACCTATGCATTAGAAATCTACAGTGAAAACTTAAATTTCTTTGAAGATACACTGTTAATCTGGTTAATGTTTGAATGTGCTGCAGGAATCCCAAGAGCTTGTTTGACTGCAAGAAAATACAAAAACATTTTCTTTTTTACAGTGATTTTCCTCATCTTGTATTACAAAAAATTCTTGTGAGCCTTACAATGAAGAACTGCAGAGCCTCCATGATCTTTTTCCAAAATGATGCTAAATGGTATGTTTTAAAATTAATCATTATCATAAGCTAGGAATGCTGCTGCATCTTTCACCAGTGCCTTGGACTGTATCCAATTTCCTCTTAATAAGACTGAAATGTATATAAACTTATTCTGTTGCAAGATAAGACTTACCTACTAGAAGTTAAAAATACTAGTTTCAGGGGCTTTCTGCTTGAGCTGTGTCAAGTAGGCTGAGGTCAGGGACCCTAACACAAAGCAGATGCTGCTCCATAACTGCAGGAGAAGGTATCATCTGTGTGCAGACTTCATGTTTCCTTACAGGTCAGTTAGAGCTAGAATGGTGTTGTCCATTCCACAGTAAAGTCATGTCAGAAAATAAAGGTCAGCCAGGATTTGGAAGCATGAAAAACATATAATAAAAATATTTTATTTTGCTTTTGTATATTTCCTGTATTTAAGTAATAGTATTTAAGACTTATAAGTTATATACTCACTGCTACAATAAAAATTGTGTCTCTTCTTCAAGTGAGCAACATGTGCAAGGGAAAGAAGAAAACAATTTTTCTGATGTTGAAGAGCTGTACCTGCAGACTACATTTGATGAAATGGATATTTTCACTAACTTTGCAGCAAATGTTGCAGATAAAAATGTGACTGGTTCAAGACTTGCCATCAACCAAAATCTTAGGGAAACACTGGAGAACTGCCTTTTGGCAATGTCAGAAAAGCTTTTAAGCTCTTGCGGTCCTACGGTAAGTTAGAAGTTGTTACATCCTTACATTTGTGCTCCCAAGCAATCTATTTCCAAGGCAAAGTCTATGGATTCTGTATTTTGTGGTGATGAACCGCTGGTATTTATACTGTGTATTTGGTTTAGTCTAAGGTTGTTACTGCTGAGCATCTTGTCCGATGTGTGCATCTCTTGGTTGGTGTTCTGGGTTGCTATTGCTACACTGGTATTTTTAAAGAGGAGGATGCCTGTAAGTCAGCATTGTTCCAGAATGCTAAGGTAAGCAGTAATGCATTTGGGACTTATTAAAAATTAAATAAAGGATTGAGTATAAATTAATTCATAAAAGTCTGTTCGTATTGACACATTTTTAGAGCACAGGTATCTCCTCAGAAAAAGGCAGCTTAGAGAGGTTTAAATATGTTACTGCTACTGAAAGAGAGGAGTCACTGAAATTCTGTCAGTGCACTAATGCATGAGTTTTGCACTGGAGATTGTTCAAAATACTGATGCATTTCTGAGTCACACCTTTCAAAAAAATGGAAGTCATGGACATGTAGGCAAAGGACTAATTAGAGAATAACAAGTCCTTTCATTTATAGGTGTTTTATTTGAGACAATTTGATGGTTCAAGCCACTATGAAGACAGCTATTGCTGTTATTTTTATTATTAATACTACCTGAGGTGGTTCCTTGCTTAAATACAGAAACCCAAAACTTACACTTTATGGAGATATGCTGTATTTTTCATTTGTTATGAAAATATTAGTGTTTCAAGCACGTCTAAGCTATGGTTTTGTCACTTCTTGAGCAAAATGAGCACAACAAAAATCACAGAAAAAATGTGGATTCATTGATGCACACTATGAATATCAAAGCTGCATGAATGAAAACCATTTCCTTTTGTCTTTTTGTTTGTGCTGTGTAGGTGCCAATGTATAAGAGCATTTCACTGAGGTTTTCTAACTGTGTTGTATTTTTACTAGTCTCTCATTCATTATGCCGGCGAAAGCATTTCCCAGTCTAAAAACAAACTAAATGAAGATACCCAGATCCAGACACTGAGGACTCTGATAATGCAGTGTACAAAATGTTTGTGCAATTGTACCAAGGTAAAGTTTACAAAGGACTTTAAATCTCCTTCTTCATTAATGAGATCAGGAAATTTAGTATCATACCTTTAATTCCTGAAAAAATTAATTAACCTATTAATTAACATCTTGCTTCCCTACAGAACAGTGCTAATAAGATGCAGTCTAATATATTCCTACGTTTGTTAACATCAAAATTTATGAATAATCTGATAGATATTTGCAAGAATCTGGTAAGTACATTCTTTCTGTTTCTGAATGCAGTGCTCTTCTGTGAGAGTATTGTTTTTACAGCACAATGATCTGGAGGCAAACCAAACGAGATACATATTACTGAAAAAAATAAATTGAAATACATTGAGTTTTGTATAGAATTCCTATCCAGAAACATTTCTGTTTAGCATTTGAAAGCAGGCTTAGGGTAAAAAGAAGAGCAGATGGATAACATTTGATCAAGGTTAGCATTCTGGCTCACATTAAAAAATAAATTTATGCTGTTTTTCATGTTTTTAATACTTTCTTACGGTAGACGTATATACAAGAGAATTCTATACCACATGACCGTTAACATTAATGCACTTGCAAAAGAGCGTGGTTTTTTGTATTTATTAAGTGAGAATTAAATTATCTGTAAATTGCACCTTTCCCACTTTGAAAAGTGGAAGTGTGGCACATCACTGTGTTTAGCACAATTCTTAAAACTTGTCTTTGGTACATGGTGCTGGTAGTCAGGTCTAGGCAGATAAATTCCTACTTTTCAGATGAGGAACAGCTGGGGGTTTTGCCATGTGTTAACTTGTCATCTGGTAGGGAAAGTAGTGATTAGCTTGCCCTTAGAAAGTCACATGCCTCCTTTTTATTTCTCTGTAATTATAAGTATGGTGAGAAGTTGGTGAGTCTTACAGAGAGAACTGTTTTTAGAAACTAACACTGTCCTTGGCAGAATCTAAAATGCAGAAATCAGTATCTGTCTGAGGAAGCTTCTATCCTGAATAGTTCAGACCATACACAGAAAACTGGTTTATCACAAAGGATGAATTAATCCATTCTGTGTGACCCTCACTGTCTTCACCTGTTCTAGTTCTGGAAAACTGCTGTGTCTCTCCTCATGCTATGTCTGAGGTGTTTCTTCTGTCCCTAAAAGCAAACTTTAAAAGGATATAGTGTTTTTGTCAGATGACAGTTACTGGAAAGCCAAGTGTACTGGGAAAAGTGGATCTCAGGAATGATCCTGAGGAGAGTATAATGGAAGTAGATAATCTGGCATCTGATGATTTGTTTGATGATCATTCAGCAACTGACGTCAGTGATACAAATGAATCTGGTGACATGCAAACTGTAACAGGTAAGTCTTCTCTACCTCCAAAACTACTTCCAAAAGCTTGTTTATGCAAATATCTCTTTGCTTGAAAGATATTGAGGTACAAAATTGTGCTGCTTTATTAGTGGTTGAAGCAGGTAATGGTTGAACCACGCACTTTCTAAGCGTTAATAATTTTCATCAGTGTTTTAAAAATGTTAATGAAGTGTTTGAGCTCATTTAGGAAGGAGTAGTTTATTTTTAATTTTAAAAATCAAATAATGCAAGAAGAGACACTAACTTTTTCTAAGAAGTTTTGGCAAAGAAAAGACTAGAAAATGTGTCTATAGAGTAGTTGTCTCTCATTAGATTGTGCTTAATTTTCTTTAAAATAGTCCTATTTAACTTTTCTCCTTCTCCTGATCAATAATTCTGGACCTTCAGAGGGACAGGAGCATGAATCTGTCTGTTCATTTTCTGTTAGGAGTTACAAGTGCTGATGTTACCTTTTGTTTCAAGTTCTTACTTAAAATGCCCTAACTGCTCAATGAACGTGAAAGTTGCTTGAGCTCTATCTTTTTTGAGAACTTACATTAGTTTTGTAAAGACCTAATATGTTACCAGCTCTTCTATTTTCTTTGGAGAAGCATTTCTTACATGAAAATCTTTTTTCCAGGTGCTTTGAGCCCATTAGCTGAAGAACAACTGACAAAGCAGGATTTACTTCTCCTTGAAATTGTGAGGTTCTTATGTATTAGTGTAACTACAGTCCAAGTTCAGACACTGAGCTTCCAAGCCTCTGATATTAGGAGGAGGTTGTTAATGCTGACTGAAAGCAGTGTCTTTGACAGCACTAAGCCACTGCATCTGCACATGGTGAGTATGAGGGGTTTTTACAGCAGACCCACTTCTGTAAATGTACTGTTAGCAAATTTGCATAGACTTCTCAATTATATATTGTATTTCTCCTGTCATCACTCCCCTGGGAAGACTTAAAATGGCTCCATTTGGTGCTTTTGAAGTGTGTTGTAGTCAGAAAAACAGCAGTTCACATTTGTAAGCCAGAAAATGAAGAGTTGAGAAAAATACATATCTTGCTTTTATAATTAATTATTTGTTCAAGAACTAGAAATACGTGCTGTAGTAGAATAATATCTGTGGCTTAGTTTACGAGGGAAATATTTTTTACTGCCAAAACTAAAAGTTTGATGATCTGTATTACTGTGTGACGGTGTTTGCATAAAAAGATGACAAGTCTAACATGCAGTAGCTGATGATAGGTGTCTTCCTGCATGGTTTTGTGTAAGACTTAACAAAAAAGTTTCCTAATTTTTCTTTTTGTCTACTTATTTTCCTAAGTATTGTTTTCCATTTTGGTTTTATTTGGGTTTTTTCTTCCATTTGGTTTTTTTATTCCACAGTACTTGATCCTGTTGAAGGAGCTCCCTGCTGAAGAACGCCTCTTGCCTGCAGTTGATGTTGATATGCTTCTTAAGCCTCTTTCGTAAGAAAGAAACTATTCAGCATGTTTTGCATCTATTTCAGGGGATTTGGTGACTTTTTCAAAAAATCTTTTCTTTTTTGCTTTACAGTACTGTGTGTTCTCTGTATCGTCGAGATCAAGAAGTTTGTAAAGTAATCCTAAAAAATTTGCTCCCTATAGCAGTAGGATTGGCCCAGTTTGGTGAACATGCTGCTGAAGAGGCAGGGACTGCCAGAGGACAGTTTCTGACAGTTGTTAAAGCCTTTTGGTATGTTATTTAATGCAGGAGTCTGTTGGACATAAAATTTGTGATTTTTAGTTTTTATCTTTGCTGTCAACAAGAAGACTGTAGTGCTGTTGTGTGTCTTGCTGTTAGTGTGTATGGTGGAATCTGTATGCATTTAATTTTTCAGATTTTCTGTCATGCTATATTTGTAGCAAAAAATAAATCCTTAAAGTGGTACTAGAATAATAAACAGTGCATTCTTGCATGTAAGCAAAGACTGATTCTATGCTGAATTGCATCAGTAATTATAACAAGTGATAACTTTAGCAACCCAAAAAGAATATTGTTTGCAATTACTAATAAAAGTGTCAAATTCTCCCAAACATGCCCATGGAGCACAAGGGAATCAACTGTGAGCAGCAGAAACTAACTTGCTAGACTGTTTTTCAAAATTGTGGGCAACTTTTTCCATTAACTGAGTATTCCTTGTTTTAGGCTTTTATCTCAAGGAGGGAAATGCACAGCATCAGTAAGAGTGGCCCTTCTAAATTGCATGAAAGCCCTGCTTGAGGTAATCCCAGATTTTCTGACATTCATTAGCATACTAAATATTTATTTAAGATGTACTTAAAACCAGTGTCTAAAGATCTTTTGCATATTGCAGTGTATCTTACATGCATTTTAAATCACAGTATTAATTTTCTTCAGGTTGATCCTCATTGCAAGTGGGCAATCCTTCATGTGAAAAATAAAGATCTGCCTGTGAGTGATGCTTTCCCACATTTCCTTGCAGACAGTCACCATCAAGTTCGCATTCTTGCTGCAAAGTCAATTACCAGGTGATAATGTAGATATTTTTTTCTGTTTGTAAGAATAATGCTTAATTTCACTTAACTGGATGTCACTTCTGCTACTGCATAGCTACTTTTTCCATACTTCTGGAACTGCAGTCTTAATATAAAGACAGAATATAAAAGCCTACCAAATTGTGTTGAAGTTTTCCAACTTTATCTGCATTTCAATTATCAGTGATGTGAGAGATCGATAGAGAAAGAGATACCGCTCTAAGAAAATAAAGAAAAATCTATATAAGGCACTTAAGACAAAAATAATTATATTCAAAAAATCAGAATTTTATTGATATGGATAACATACCGTAATTCTGTAGTGTTATAATTATTGTTCTTTTTTTCTTTTTTAAGTTTGTTTCAAGATGTGAAACAGAGAGATTCTTCTGGAATGTCAAGACCTCTTCCCCTGAAGCTCCAGCAAAAGGCTTTTGAGAATGCATACCTCAGAGTTCAGGAAGGAATGAGCAATCTGGTACCAACATCTAGTCATTAGTTTTGCCTAGTTCTGATCTTTTGAATAAAATTACCTTGAACATGCTCATGTTTAGTTTTCTGAAAACATTAATTCTTCTCGACTTCTGGTAATCTGAGCTGATGAAAGAAAGTGATTATCAGGAAATTCCTTTCATATTGAATCACTCTCAGATTTGCCCAAATTAGAAGTTTGTAAATTTGTAAGCTGTGTTTCAGATTGCTGTTCTGTATCATACTAGTAGTTGTTGCAGGTTTGGTACTGTAACACTTAAGAATCATAGAAAAATGTAGCCTCAGTAATCTAGAAAACATATTAATAATAAGGGACAATGTAAATTGAATGATGTGTTTACACAGCATGAAACCAGATTCGTAAATTTCGGAAAGATCATGTTTCCAGTGGTATTAGAGCAGTGGTTTTCACAAAACTGAGATTTGTTTAGGAATTTGAAGTATTCAGAAGCTTGAAATGAAGGAATAGTTACACTTCAGTGCAGTGACTGTAAATAAAACAGTGTGGTGTAATACTGTGGAATTTCTTTAACTTTTCTTTTAGTGTCTTTCACTTTTCCTCCTTCCTTGCTACCATGCTAAGTCATCTACTTCCTCTACATTTTCCCTTTTCTTCTGCATGCTGTTACTCACCTGCATGTTGTCTCTCTTCCCTTTGTGTGCTGTGTTGTAGCCTGGCCTTGCTGCTGAAGCCTCATCTCTGCCATCTTTTTCATCCCTCTTTACTGTCACCTCCAGCTCTTTGTCATCATCTGGTTTCTGTGTTGCTTTGAGTCCTTGTTCTATCTCCTCAGCTTGGTGGTGTCTGTTAGCTTCTCCCTACTCATTGCAGTTTCTTGTAACTTCTATTTAAACTCACGTCAACAGAATGCCTTAGTTGGGGGAGAACAGCATTTAAATGGCAAGGCAGTTCTTCCCTATATGCATCAAGGAGTAAAAAAAGGAGACTTGACTTGTTCAGCAGTATTTATGCCAGTGCCCTTAATTTTAAATTATTTTTGCTGATTTATTAACTAGGAAATCGCTTTAACAGGATATTTGCTCAATGTCTTCATCCTTTCTTATTGAAGGTCAGGAGTGATGCAAGTCCTGAAGATCTTTTGGACAAACAGAGTAATGGAAAAGCAGTTTTGCTGATGCTTATAACCATGGTTCTGTGCTGCAGCCCAGTGTGTGAAAAGCAAGCTCTGTTTGCTATTTGCCAGTCTGTGAAAGAGAATGGATTAGAGACACATCTAGTGAAAAAGGCAAGTCTGACATTTCGTTTGATATTTAGGTTATAAATTAAGGTTAAGATTGAAAGACTACAAAATGTTTTCCTCAGTATTGAAATTTGTTAAATATTGTAAAGCTATGTGGTATGTGGTACTTATATAACTGAATTAATTTGTCTTTAATGAGTTACACAGAAATAATGAAATCATGAAAGGCAATTTTAATGGTAAATCTTGTATGTTCAAAGCACAGATCTGAAATACAAATAGACTTTTATACATTGAATATTGCAGATTTTACTTTAAAAAATCATTCTACCCCGTGGAAGCAAGTTTTCTTATGTGGAAAATATGTAAAATAAATGCAGTGTATTGGAAGATGGTATGTGACTTGTGGAATTCTATTTTGAAGTTCTCAAGGGTGTACTGAAATGACTGCTGTTTATACTTCAGCATTTCATGCCAGTAATTCTTTAAGTGCACATGTTCCTTTTATCCTTTCTTTCTATTCACTGCTTCCTGTTCTTGCACAGTCTGTACCCTGCAAAATGGGTACTAGCCCTCCTTTCTTGACTTGCATGGGTTAATTGTAGTTTCTTGATTGCACTCTTCTGAGATATGGCAATACAAATAATAAAATTACTTATGCTAAACAGAGGCTGAGTTACACAAATATTCATTAAAAGGCTGGAAGTACACATGGTGGTGTGATATTGTCAGTTTGCCATAATACCATGTACACTTTATGCTATTTTTGCAATCTTAATTCATGCATTTCAGGTTTTGAAAAAAGTGTCTGACATTTTTGGCTATAAAAGTATAGAAGACTTCATGACATCACATTTAGACTATTTGGTGATGGAATGGCTGAAAATAAATGACAGTGGATATAGCCTGTCTGCTTTCCCTTATGTTCTTCTGAACTATACTAGCCTTGAGGAGTTTTACAGGTAAGTTTAATATATGATGAAAGTATTATTCAGATTTTATGTACAATTATGACATGAGGTCACAAATTGCTTAATGTAGTATTGCATCAGGATTTTGTTGTAAGGTGATGTATTGAGAACTTCTGAAATGTATTCCAAGCATCACATATATTTATGCAGGTAAGAAATTTTTTTTTTGTGTAGCAGTAGCTAAACAATGATTGTAAGTTTAGTTATACAGTAGAGGAATAGTATTTACTATATGATACTTAAGATTTTTTTTTAAAAAGTAATTTAAGGACATTTTGGAAATGTATTTACTACATGTAGGTCTTGTTACAAAGTTTTGGTTCCATGCCTGGTGATTAGAAGTCAGTTTGAAGATGTGAAAATACTTGCCAACAAGATTGAAAAAGACTGGAGACAAGTTCTGGCAGACTGTTTTCCAAAGTTACTTGTCAATATCCTCCCATACTTTGCCTATCAAAGCCATGGAAAGAGTGAAGTAGCAGAGCAAAGAGAAATGGCTTCTAAAGTCTATGACATGCTTAAGGATGAAAACTGCTTGGGAAAACAGGTAGGCGTTTAAAATGTGTAAATTGAGTTCTATGGTGTTTAACAGATCAGAAAGAAACATTTGTATATTATAGAAATAGTTCAAATTTATAGATGCAAAAGTAGTATTTTAATAAATTCAAGCTAGCCACGTTTTTACCCCAAGGATTTCAGGGAGCTATTCAATAGAAACTTTCAGGCAGACAGTTGATTGAAGCATAATTTTTTTCATAATGCTATACGTTTATTTTTAACCATTCATTTTACAACCCCAAGTTTTCTCTGTTGTTGTGTCATATATCTGTCACATTTTCCTCTTAAAATATTTTGTTAGTGCTTTATGAGTAGCCATATTCTCCAGAGGCAGACTCTATGTTCAGAACTAGTAGTAAAAGGAAACCTTTTTTTTCTATATGCTGTAGGAAAGCAGATTGTTCTACCTGTGACTGCCATAGAGAAGCTTAACCAGGCTTAATTTATGAATTAATTGTATGTCATGGATGATGGAGCAAGTAGAGAATCTAGACAAGAAGTAGGCTTCTCAGAAGCCAAAGAACTAATTCTGGCTGAAATACCTTTTTCTAATTAAAATGCTATTTTTCTTCTTGTAGCAAATGGACAATTTATCTCATAGTAACTTGCCAGAGATTGTTGTGGAACTGTTGATGACCTTACATGAACCAGCTGGCACCACAGTGGAAGAAGGGTCTCATCTAAGTAAATATGTAAGGTACGTATGTACTTGCAGATTTTCTGAATGCTTGGTGTGCGTTGAAATGTGTCCTTCAGGCATAAGAAGAGAGAACCCTGAAGCTGAGAGGGTTTATTGTTACTAGTAATGATATATCATAGTCACACCTCCTCAGGTAGTTAGTCCCCAAGATCAGGAAGGAGAAGCTCTGTAATACTGCAGCTGATGGAAGGAATAAACAGTGGGCAAGGGAATTATATTGTGTGTTAGATGAGCTGGACTGTTGTGGCACTGCCAGTTGAGATAAGTTCAAATTCAGATGGACTAAAAATATACCTATTTGCATAATAATTTTCCAGATTTTTATGTTCAAATACAAACTTTCTGGAAAAATGTTGCATTTTATAAAGTTCTTGAAGAAGATACCTTTATTGTAAAAATAATAAGTTGAAAGAATCCAAAGCATTTCTCTGAAAATCTGCCAAAAGTTAAATAGCTTAGAATTTAAGAACTCCTTAAAGAATTTTTTTGCAGTGAGTGTATTAACAAACTGTTGCGTCTACGTGTAAACAAAGCTCTTCTTTATAAGAAGGAAATGGTGAGAATAAGAGTGATGAAACTTAGATTATCCACTTTTATTACTACCATGATGCATTTCTTTTCTTTTTGAGGCCCCAGAAAAGTTCACCACCCTGTTTTTCCTCAACCAAATTGCTCCCACAATTAAAAAATGCAGAAGATTTATCCATGAATTGTAATTAGATTTTTGTACTAAGTACCTTAGATGGGACAAATGTGTGGGGTTTTAACAATATTGTCTTTCAAAAAAAAGTAAAAGAATGTTAAGAAAGCACAGTTTTGAAAGCTATCAGAGGAACAACAAGCAGGTACAACATAAGACACGTGTCACTTTTCTGGATGCTTTTGAAGCTTCTTGCTGAAAGCAGAAAATATTTTCAAGGAATTTATGTGTTTATTCGTTAAGAATTGCTGTACTAAATACAAATTGTTTGATTTTTGAGAAGAAAAATATAAAACTTTTTTATTAATTTAGGGAACTGGATCCTGCTCCTAATCCTCCTCATTTTCCATCTTATGTGATTAAGGCAACCTTGGACTATATTAGCAACTGTCATAAAAGCAAATTAAAAAGTATTGTAGCAGTTCTTTCTAAAAGCCCTGTAAGTATGTAATGAAGATTTTCTTTTCCTGTAGAATGCGAAATTTTGATTGTGGGTACCCTTAAGTTAAATTAGACATTTTCATCATTTCTATATGAGGAAAATAAACAACCGTAGACCCTTTTCTATTCATTTGTTTGCCTTCTGAAATGGAAGATGTCCTAAATTCAGGGACAGAGTTATGTGCATTATATAATTATATTACTTTATTAATTACTATATTATATGTGTAATACATTTTATATAAGTATGTACATTATGTAATTATGTGCATTATATAATACATCTAAAGTAGAGAGGATTATTATAAAGGTTGAGGAAATCTCTGTGTACCAGACACAGTTTAGAATGTGGCATATTTATTACATGTCTGAAGACTGTTCTAAAATAATTACATGTGGTCAATTTTAACTAAATACAGACTACAATTAAAATGTAAAATTTACTTACTTTTACTGACAGTGTGAAATTTTATACTCAGGCATGTTTTTTGACACTTGCTTTTCATTTGTTAAAGGCAAAATATGAAGACATAAAAAATCACACAGCCTTGCAATAAATCATAAACTAACTCATAAACTCATCATCTAACTTTGTTCCTTAGAAAGTATCTGTTTAAAGTTATACTGTTTTATTGCATATGTTGTCAACAACTTCGTTTGCTTACCTCTAAATAATCTTAAAATAGGAATTACGCTTTTCTGAACTATGTTTTATCTAAATCTTTTAAGTGTAAAAGTTAATGTTGCCAGCTAGTGGAATAAGTTTTTTAAAGTGTTACACAACCTGCCTAGCGTTTTTCAAGTTTACAGTTTTAACAGATGCTTGTGTTCTGTGCAATAGTGCATCTTGCACACATGAGCTTTATGTTTGAAAAAATATATGTTGAATTCGTACCTGATGTTTTCATGGGTTTTAATTGATGATTCTGTGTTGATAGACATTGCCATAACAGTTTGGCTTTCTAAAAAATGTGCATAGCATTTCTCATGTGGGAGGAATAAAGAAAGGAAAATGAAGAGATATATGGCTTATAGTCCTGTTCCGAGAATTGGTTTCTGTGTAGGTCTTTTGTTTGTATAAAGCAATAAATTAATGAAGCTTTTCTGCCCATGTTAAAAGTTTTTTTTTATATCTGTATTGACAATATGAATAATTTTTTTACTCATATTTTGTTTATTTTTAGGATTCATTCCAGAAAATCCTTCTAGCTCTTTGTAAGCATGCATCAGATGCAAAAAACATGTATAAGAAACACAGAGTTCTTACAATCTATCATTTGTTTGTTGGTCTGTTACTTAAAGAGATCAAAGACAGTTTAGGAGGAGCATGGGCTTTTGTCCTTCGAGATGTAATATACACCCTGATTCACCACATCAATAGCAGGTAAACAAAGTAATTATCTCTAGTTCTTGTCTGAGCTCCCTTCCTCCTGTAACTTTACATCCTGATATTAATTCTAATTTGCTAAAATTAAAAATTAAGTTGCTATTCTTTTATGATCTCAGAATTTAAACTTAGAACTCTTACTAAAATATGGAATGTTTTGTGCTAGCCTTGTGTTTAGATGTTTGCTGTACTGAAGATTTTGTATCTGTAATAGGCTATCAGATTGTAGAAATAAACAGGGTTAGGCAATTTTGATGACAGAGTGTTTAGTAGTTTAGGCATATGGGAGAAAAATTCAAAATATGGAGTTAAGTGCAAAGTAAGCACGTCAGATAGAATGTGCCAATTGAGTTATTATGAGTGTTGATCTTTACATTCTCACCACTAAGTACCCATAGCAAAGTAAGAATTGGTACACGTCTTAGCTTGCCTTCAGATTAAGAAAACTGGCCCTTCATCAGGTTAAAATTTAAGTAGGATTCTTACCTTTTACATAAGAAGACTACAGATATTTTCTTACTTGAGCTTTAACTTTGGATTTCCCAGACAGTTATTAGCCTACATGTCTGTGAGTTTATATTATGTCTAAATTGATTTCTTGGCTGGTTTGAAGCATTTAATACCCTGAGATGTTGAAGAGATGTGTGGATTTTATAGTAAATGCCAACATTATGGCATTACTGTTGTTATGTTGAACACTGAACTGGGGCGGGGGCTGCTGATGCACTGGAGAGCAGCACTTCCTTTCAGAGGGACCTTAGAATTCAGCTCAACAAAGCCCTGAGAACCTGATCTAAATTTGAAGTTGATCCTGCTTCAGGGAGGCAGCTGGACTAGATAATCTCCAGGTGTCCTGTATGACCTAGGTTTTTTTTAAACTAATAGTAATTTTAGATAGAGGAGGATTCAGAGAGCATGTTTTCCATTTTGTTCTTTTGTCAAGATTGTCCTGAAAAATAATAATCTAAAACCCTTTTGGGGATTTTTTTTCTGTTTGATATAACAAGATTTTATGCCATTTTCTAAAGTGATCAGTCAAATTCACTGTGTTTCAGCTTGTGTCTCCCGAGCTAAGTCTTTAAGAGCTGATTCATGGAGTTGATAAATTTTAATGTTTAGAATCAATTCCTCCGGATTTTCTTTTCCTTTTCCCATATTATTCTTTGATGTATAAAATGTTGATACTTGAGACAGTGACAATTTGTATTTCTTTAATTTCACTTTGTTTCCTCTGACAGACCCATCATAGTCAGAGACATATCTGTACGCAGCTTTTCCCTCTGCTGTGATCTCCTTCATCATGTGTGCCACACAGCAGTTACATGTTGCAGCGATGCTCTGGAGACCCACCTTCATGTTATTGTAGGAACTCTGATCCCTCTTGCCATGGACCAGTCTCAGGTTCAGGAACAGGTAGGTTTTGTGATGCTGCTTATTCCTTACCTGTTAGCTTTCCAGTTCATGTTCACTGTTCTAAAGGCTCTATCTATACTCATGTTCAGTTTTAATTAGTTTTTCCTCTGCTTTGGAGATTTATATAAAAACCATTATATTGGATGTAATACTATGCCTTTAATAAATGCAACTTCACTTTTGATACTACTGTTTTGCCAAATAGCACGTCAAGTAGCTAAGCAACTCCTTGAAAAACCCTGTAGATGATTTAATGGGAAATAGGATGAAAACCTTTGGCACAAGATGGTATCTAAAGGACAAAGAGGAAATGTGTGCAGAGAATAGATGTCAGTAGTTCAGCTATTTATTTAATAAATGATCATTAAAACTAAATAGCACATAGGTCTCAAAAAGGAAACAGCTGTTTCTGTTGTGTGACAAGCATTGTTTCCCCTCTGGTATTGTTTTTTATGTGCATTCTGCTGGGAGTGAAAATACAAGAGGATTCAGAGACTTGCAATTAGTAGCTGTAGGTGAGAAGACTGTGCCTGTTGCACTTCAGTCCTCCTGCTGCCTTCTGGCTTAATCTGGTTCCGTTGTACCATAGGCATCTGCGTGGTTGCACTGTTGCCCTACACTGTCCACTGACCCAACTGAAAATAACTTGGCAGTCTTGTTTCACAGCTTCATGACTGTGATCAGATTTACAATATGTCTGTGTAAACAGTTGCACATGCACATCTGCAAAGGCCACCTGTCTGGGTATCCTTGGGCAGGAGCAAAGTGGAGAGGACAGAAATTCCTCTGAATTGGAACTGATGTCAAATGTGAAACCTTCTCATATCATACTCCTGCAGGGATGCCCACCTTCTAGTGATCACTTTTCAGTTTCTTCTTTTTTATTTTTTCTTCTAGCATTAAATGGAGGCTAGTTGTTAATTCTCAGTTGATAATTTTCAAGCCTTCATATAAAACTCTCATAATTTAGATTTAAAACACCTTAGAGGTGGTTGGATTGAATACCCAATTGCATTGATTTTTATGTAAAGCATAAAAGCAGTGTTTTTCCAAAGAAAGTATGGTACCTCTTTGGCATTTATTCAAGTTGTAGATATGTTGTTATACAAGCTCTGCCAGAGTTCAGGTATTTGGGTAGTAAGGTATGATACATAGGCATTTGTCTAAATTCCAAATTACCAGCACTTTAGTGAGAGCAGTGAAGTCCTAATAACACCAAAACTGCTTGATAGCAGTGTGTTGTTATATCATTGAGAACATCACAGAGATTATATTGGCCAGCATTTGAAATCAGTTTCATCAAAAGACAGAACAAAACTACAGGGATAGTAAAAGCTTTGATTTCTGTTTGGGAGGAGAAAGAGCAAAAATGCCCCACCATTTTAGAACGTATCGGTGATTTCTCCAAGCCTCGAAACATCTTTCAACTTTTAACAGTGTAAATAAATTATCTTACTAGTTTAATGAAACTTAGAGAAATACAAACTTTATAACCTGAATAAGAAATATGGCTCAGAAATGTTCATCTTTTTTTGGTTTTCATTTACTTTTATGTTCAGGTCCTAGGGTTGTTGAAGTACCTGGTGATAGATAATAAGGATAATGAAAGTCTGTACCAAGCAATCAAGTGCTTAGATCCTTTTCCTGAATACCCAGCTTTTAAAGATTTGCGAGCAACTCAACAGAAAATAAAATACAGTAAAGGACCATATTCTCTTTTGGAGGTAATTACATTTTAAAATACGTCTCAGGCATAGTGTTTTGTGTAATGCAAACTTTCCACGGAAGAATAATTTTCTAACTGTAGTTTAAGTTTAAACGTGACATGTGGATTCTTTTTATTGCCGGTTTCAGCCATAGAGATACTTGTAGGTCTCCATTTTTACTTTGCATCCACATTGTGAACTTGCTGAGAGACACTTATTTACCTGAAGCTTTTAGTTGCATGCTATATGTGTTTAATACAGCGTTGTTTTGCAGGAAATTAATCACTTTCTCTCGGTTGGGGTTTGTGATTCACTGCCCTTAACACGGCTTGAAGGACTGTATGATTTACGCAAAAAGTTGGAGCAATACAAAGATCAGATGAAGGATCTCCTGAAAATTTTCCAGGGTACTGATATCTGATTGTGTTTTATTTCTTTTCTACCTGGTTTTAGGTGGTTAGTGATGTACTCTATTCTAATTTGACGTGGAAGTTTTATTTTTTCCATGTTTAACAATGTATCATGTTATAATTTGACATGCAGAGTAGATTGACATTTATGAATCATGCAACATCAAAAATATCCTTAGTAAAGTACATTATAAATAAATAAATGAGGTGTTACATGGCAGAGAGGATAAAATACCCTTCAAGCTTTTGGTATGGGTCATGTTTGACTGAGTGATCAGGATAACGTAGAAGTATATTGATTTGTGGTTGCTTAATGTGCTTTCTTATACATGAATCTCCCTACTCATTTAAATTAAACAAAGCTTCAATTTATTAAAGGCATGTTAGAAAGTAGCACTCTCAGAATAAATAGTAGGATTTAGTTCAGTTGAATTTTGATATGTCCCAGGATTGTGTTTCAGCCCTCAGTCCAGATTCAGTTCCTTCTTAGTTTGGTTTTCATATAGTTGTGCCAGACCATTTCACTTTTCTCCTCCACATCAAGTCTTCATCAGCTTGTGTGCATGACAGGAAGATGAAAAGAGATGTGATTAATTGTAAACAAGTACGAAGTAAAATTTGGAAAAGAATTGTAATGTCAAATGTAGGGCCACAGTGCAAGTGCACTTTGACCCCCACGTCCTGTGTATCATTTACAATTTTACAAATAACTTTATTTGAACAGAGTTTAGTGAAAGGGCAACAAGCTTGTGTGAAACTTCCATCAGAGGAGAGCCTTGTAAGATTGGAAAAGAGATTGAATAGGAATAGATAGAGCTGAATGAACTGGTGAATGGAATGATGAATCATAGTAGGGAGTAGTTGCTGCTTCTATCACAGTATAAAGACAGATTAAATAATCTGGGAGCAGTTATACAAGAGAAACTATGTAATTTCTTCAAAATATATTCACCATGGCACTTACTACTACTTACTACAGAGATTAACAGCATAACTGACCTTAAAAGGAGTTGGACATATTTTATAGAGATGATTAGGTATGAAGATGTGCTCAGGCAAAACCTGAAAGGTACTTTTCTCTTGCTTTGCTGGAGATGGGCTGGCAAGCTTGATAGGGCTTTTGCCTTATAATAAAATTCTGTTCATTTTTCTAAAGATGTTAACAAACATAAAGTCTGACTCCAGGTTTGCATTCCAATCAGTACTTCTTTTTAAAGTACTGCTTTCTTAGGGTTTTTTTCTTCCTTACACTGACAAATCATCATATTTTTCCCTAGAGCATTTTGTTTGGAATGTTTGTTTTAAAAAAAAAGACCTCAGACAGAGAGCAAATACGTAAGGAAATACTCCTCTTGAGAGTTTGTAATTTGGCGAAGTTAGTTTGGCAACTGAAATCAAATTCTTAGAAATTCCTGGCAGAAAGCCTAATTTTGAGTTATTCCTTGGGTTCAGATTTAGAACAGAATGATGACATTAGCTTAAGGGCTGTCAGTGGAACCAGATAGTATGGCTTCACTATTTCAAACAGCATTCTTACAGCAGCTTATGCTAATATTTCATGTATTTAATTATCATTTTTGCATCAAAACACTGAAAAATAATAGCATATAGGTGCATTCTAGTTTGAGGGATTCTTTGCCTTATTCAAATGCACAGACATTTTTCCAAGCCATGATGAATAACAGAAATCAGTAATTAGTTGATGTATTGTTTAATACCATCTTGCTTCAACATTAATAATGCATAGGGATATTTGTATGTAGAAGACACTGAAGCAATGTTTTCTTCTAATAATACTTCTAAATATACTGACATGCTTGGCATCTGTTTTTCTTTCTGAATGATAGAAAAGCCAGAAGAATCTGCAGTAGTGAAACTGGTGGTGAGCTTACTGCAGCTGTCCAAGATGGCAGTAAACCACACAGGAGAAAAAGCAGTGCTGGGTAAGTTAATTAGTCCCACAGGGAAATTATGGCTGTCATTGCAAACACCAGACTGAAACTATGGTTGTTCTTAGTGTTACTTCCCACTTCAACATAGCAACACACAGTATGAAGGAAAGAGCACTGAAATCGATTCTGTTTTCTTTCTGATGAACATTTAATATTCCTTATTAAAATTGTTTTCAAGGTCAGTTTTGTTTTGCTGTATTTTATCTTTTTTCAATAGTTGTGTGTTTTAATAAAATACTTTGTCTGGAAAGCAAATGAGGAACACATTTATATGTAAAATGTAGATTAATTCTTACTGAGTTTGCAGTCTACTGCTTGGGCTCACACAGGCTACTGTTTGTATTTACCATACCCTTTAGGGATTGAAAATGAGTGATTCTAACATTTTGCTTTTGCCAGTTTCTAGCAGAAGCAAACATAAAATACGTATCTGATATAAGCTGGAAAATCCAGAGCCATAGGCACTCCTGGAAAATTGATTACAAAGCATAACTGTAGTATTTATGAGTCTTAAGATGCAACATTTGTTCAAGTGTGATTTTAATCATAAAGCTCCTTAAGTGATTATTTATAAATGTTTGCTGCTTTTTACCCCATAACAGTCTCAGTTTTAAAAGTAGGGTGAGACCTTGTTTTAGTGTACGTAAGGTTACAGAAAGACTATAAAAATTGCATGCATTTGCAGAGGCTGTTGGAAGTTGCTTGGGAGAAATAGGTCCCATGGATTTCTCCACCACAGCTCTTCAGCGTGCTGAAAATGCACTGGATTCTAGAGCAGCAGATTTACTTGAAGATAGAAAACTTCAGTGTGTCTTCATAATGTTAATTCAAATAAACACTGCTTTAACAGATAATTGGTGAGTATACTTACTTACTTAGTTAACTCAAAAGCAAAATAGGAGCCATTAAGTTCTGTGTTGTTCAGATCATCTCAGAGTAACTCTGAAAGTGTTAGAAAGGTTGGACCTGTCCAACCATGTGCTTCTCCAAGGTTCAGATTATTTACCCAGTCAATCTTAGATGTTTCCTAGAAATTCTAGGAAAATTAGTAGTAGGATGTAGATTAGGTAGTAGAATGCAAGCCAGAGAGTCTCTGCTGTGCTGTAGAGGATAGCAGTGCTGTGGAGTGAATACTCAGGCTTTGTTTTGTAATAAAATATGGAATGGCACCATTGATTGTGGAGTTATTAGTCTTGTGTGCTTACAAAGGTGATTTTGAAAATCAAATACCTGAATGTAATTAATAATAACAGTGTTGTGTATGTTCTTTTTTCAGTATTGATGTTAGAGCTGCTGCTGTTTCCTGTTTGAAAAACATATTAGCCACCAAGTCTGGCAATGAATTTTGGGAAGTTTATAAAAGTAAAGCTGATCCCATGTTAATCTATCTACAACCTTTCAGAACATCCAGGAAAAAGGTACTTCTGGTAAACCTTATATACATGGCACATGGAGTAGAGAAAAAAGAAATACGTATCTTTTTTAAAAAGTGAATTTGAAAATAGATTTGAGATAGACTTTGATGAAAGACAAATTTAGTGTCGATATAATTGCAAGTCTGATTGCTTTGTACTTTTGTTTCTTGTTTCTATTTGCAGCTTTCCCTTCAGATAGGAAATTACTAAATTGACATTAGAAAGCTCTGCCTTTCTGACAGGAAATTTTTTATTTCCTAATCAATAATGTAATACATTCTTTCTCAGCATCTCAGTGTTATTTGATGCAAAAAATGGTGGAAAATAAGCCAGAAAAAGTACATAATTAACCATAATCAGACATTTCCTAATTTTCAATCTTTTTATTGGTAAATTAAATGTGATGCCTAATGTGACCTTGTTGATGTCACCAGTAAAATTTTATTTTTAATACTTTTAGATTTCCTTGGAAAATTTTACATTTGCATGAACAAAATTTATATTGTTAATCAACTGAAGGACCAGAAATAGTTAATATGTTTTAATGTGTGCATTGCAGTATGGCTTTTTAAAATGCCATCGAATTTTTTCATATTTGCAATATGTATATTTTCCTTGTAGTTTCTTGTAGTATCTGCTAATGATACAGAGGCTCCTTTAGAAAAATTAGATGACACAAACCTGTGGATTCCTCTGGGAGAAAGTCATGAGACCTGGATCAAGCACCTGACTAGTTCAATACTGGACAGTGGAGGTGTGAAAAATGAAGTTCTCCAGTTAATGAAGCCACTGTGTGAGGTGAGCTAAATCATACATTTGTACTTGTATGTGTGCTGTGCTGTACAAAAAATACAATTAGTCATCTTGATAGCAAGTAGTAATTTTTGCTATTAAATAATTTAAGGTCGTGTGATCATATATTGCAGGTACTCATAAAATATACTCTCAAAATACAGGATTTGAGAGATAATTGCAAACATAGGTGAACTTTATATGGCTGCTTAAAGTGAATGCCAGCATAGCCCCGTTGAGTAGTTTGCGTGTTCTTTCTCAAGCATTACATGTTTTTTTGGCCAATTGTGAATTTGGTTGTAACCTGAGAAAGACAAGTAAAAAGCATTTCTTTCTTAGCAGCTGCTGTGCATTATTGTATTCTAGGTGAAAACAGACTTGTGTCAAACTTTGCTTCCATACCTGATTCATGATATCCTTCTTCATGACTCAGATGAATCTTGGAGAAATCTTTTGTCACTTCACATCCAGAAGTTTTTTACAGCCTGTTGCAAATTTGCCTCATCTAGTAGATCTACTCCAAATTCTGATTCAGGTAATGCCATAATATTTTTGTTTCAGCTAAAAGAGAAATTCTGGTTGTGGAAAAAACTATCTTCTGATATCAAATGTATGATGTGCACTTGTAGGCTGGCAGAATTTAGAAGCTTCTTCCAAACTGATCTTTTTTGATGGAGGTATCAGTAATTTTGAAGCTATTCATTGGCAGCACCCAAGACGTTTCTTCTAACTTCTTGTCTTACCCATGACTAGGTAACGTTTAGTACTTGCTGAATTTAGATGTTATCCAGTGTCAAGCACTTGCAAGACTGAGTCAAACGCTGTCTTTTAAAATGACTGATTGGCAGTTAAATTCCTCTCTTACTCAAATAAGAGCAATAAAAAGCAGTTTTCACCTGAATTTTCCCCTTGGAAAAGACTAGCCCTTGCATTAACTACTGCCTGAGATTGATAATGGTCTTTCTATACATTCAGAAGACCTGTTCATTCCAGCAAAATAAAAGAAAGTTGTAACCAAAAGAACTGCAGCAGTGTATGAGAAAGGCAGTAAGTTCATTTTAAAGAAAAGCACCATTTAATCAAACTCTACACGTCCTTTCCAATTAGATGGTTGAAGTTAGCAGAAATCTGTGTAAAAGGAAAATCTTTGTTTTTAACAGTGGGAATGGTACATGCAGTTTTTTTCAGGAGCTGAAATAAATACAGTAACTTCAGGCTAGGGTAGGTTTTTTGTTTGGTTTAGGTTGGGTTTGGGTTTTTTTTGTATGCAGTAGCTACTGTGCTGTATCTTCTAACTCCCTTCTTCAGTGGCAAATCACCAAAGAAAACAATCTGTACATTGTCTTGCTGTCTTTTTATAAGCAAGTCATGGTTGCTTGAGAGTAAGAGGAGCCCTTAGTATTGCAGTTTTTACTGAGAGTGGTGTAAATAACCCTAATGATGCTAGGTGTATTTAAGGTACTTTTTGTGGATGCTGACTAGCCTGGACTGAAAGACCAGAACAGTATTCTTTCACATTTTTGAATTCAGGTAACAAGCTCTTTCTACAACTCACAAATTTATGCTGAGATGTACAGAGTGACCCAAAATATTCCATGAAAAATATGAAAGGTTTTTCCAAGTTTTGTAAACTTGCAGTTAGTTCAGTGGTACCAGTGAGCAAATGATTCAGGCCCCTTCAAACACTGTGATTCCAGAACCACCATCACTTAGTTTGGAGAAGACCTCTGAGATCATCGAGTCCAACTGGTGGCTGAGCGCCAGCATGTCAACTATACCATGGCACTGAATACCATGTCCAACCTTTCCTCAAACACCTCCAGGGAAAGTGACTCCATCACTTCCCTGGGCAATCCAATCACCAGAACATAACCTGTAGCTATCTGGTTTTTATTTTAATCCAGAAGCAACACATGGAAACATAGATTCTTTGAAAGTGTGTGCCTGTGTGTGGAAAGTAGGGGCTTTTGTGTCACCATACACACTCTAAAATCTACAATCAAGTAATGTAATAAGAAGTATTTCTGTGACTTTGGAATAACTTATATGGTGGAAGCCTAATGGAAGAGGTCTGTTACAGAGCTTTTTACAGTGATGTTAGTTCATCTCTGAATTCTGTAAGAAAAAATAGAATCCATAAACTAATAACACAAAGATAATTTCATAAAATTGTGGTATAAATTGCTATGATGTCAGTAACATCATGTATGGAGAAGAAATACATTTTGTGGCAAGCTAGTAATTTAATTTTGGAAATGCAATTCAAGGAAGTTTTTAGTTATTTTCTTGACTGCAAAACAGACCTTTTTATTTTGTAAATGGATATGTTATGACAAAAGTTCACTCTATTCTTTCCTTTGAAATGTACATCCCAGAGCAAGAAACCCAGAATTTTAGAAGTTTGGATAAAGTATCTCGACGAGCCATGCTTGCTGTTGTTGATTACTTGAGAAGACAAAAGAGGTGAATTTAAGCTTTTCAAAACATTGCCTTAATTTAATTGTAATTGTTCAAAGATCTGTTAGTGCTGTAGATTAAAGAAAAAGAACATGCTAGAGAACATGTTGATTAAAAGAACAAATACAGTAGTGACCTTGCACTACTTGTTACAGAGATGATATGGCTACCCTTAAAGGGTTCTAACTATGCTGAAGGAGTTTTCTAAAGCCCTTTTGTATGATAAACTTCTTGTAGTATGGGTTTTCCAGGGGCTAAGATAAAGTTAGCCTTTGGAAAACTTTATAGTTAATACTGGATTTATTTTATTTAATGCTAGAGAAAAATCTGTTACAGCAGTATTAAAGTCTTTATTTAATCAGATCTGTTTCAGGTACAGTTTTTGATGACAGCTTTTGGCTAGATCTGAATTATCTGGAGGTTGCTATAGCAGCACAGTCTTGTGCTGCTCACTTCACAGCCTTGCTCTACGCAGAAATCTACGCAGACAAGATAAATAGGGACAAGCAGCAGCAAGAAAGGTAGGAGGAATGCTGTTTCCTGACAGTTCTGGTAAAATGGATCTTGTTTTGTGAGTCCCAGCAGTGTTTTGGTTTTACTTTATGAAAAGTCAAGGAAGCTTTAAAAATACTCCAATTGGTGTGCATATGGACATGGAAAATATTTCCAGTCCTTGAATGTGATCCAAGCCTCAAAACAGTATCATGTTGACTTGTAATCAGAAACTTCTGTTGGTATTGTTGGTTAAATTACAGCCAGAAGTTAATCAAGAGGAGAAAGAAAACCCCAGAATGATGACCAGAATTTGTATGATTAGGGCTAAATGATCCTTGTAGGAGCTTTCTTCCATGACAGACGATTATCTTTGTTTTCTGGTCTAGCAAGATAAAATATGGAAGTAGTTCAGATTTTGTGACAAACAGCTGTAAGGTAGTGAAAATATAACAAAAGTTCAATTGTACACACATACATTACTAATTGGTTTTATTTTTAGAGGAAAGAACACTTCAGGCGTTCACAAAAGCAATTTGATTTGATTTAATAAAAGATTAAAAATTACAAGGTGTGTGTAGGGGGGTTCTCTAGAAAAAACACCTTGGTGTTAAAATCCCTTGATGTTGATATTCCTGGCTCAACTGATCACTTCCTCATTTGGATGTACAGCCATGCTGAATAACCTGGAGATATGACAGTCTTGCATTTATTGTTTGTGCCCCTTATTTCTTGAGTGTTATCTAAGAATTATTTTAGTTCTCTATATGAAATTTCATAGTGAAACATTTCTTTTAGATCTTCTTTTAAAGCAGCTAAGAGTTTGACATTTGAAGAGGAAAGTCAGAGAACATCTATTTCTACTTTGAATGAAAAAAGTAAAGAAGAAACTGGCCTAAGTTTGCAGGTACATGTGTGTGCTTCCTAATGTGAATGCAAATCTTCTCATATAATTCCAATTAACAGTACATTTCATCTGAGCTGAGGGTAGATCTAGTTGAATTAAAAAAATTTGTTTTAAAGTTCTCCTCATACTTTAATTCAAAGTGAACTCAGTTGCCTTCCAGACAAATTAAATTGAGTATTTGTTCACCTAAAACACTAACTGGCAAGTTTTAAATCACAGCAAAGCAGGCTTTGTTTCCCAAAAGAACTGACTTCAGGGTGGTAGCTAGCCAAATACTTTTCAGTTTGTTTTGTAACAGATACATATTCATTAAAAATCAGCAAGTGATGTAGAAGTTGTAATTATCTAAACCAGAGTAGTATTGTCTCCCTCAGGTTTATTTGTTATATCAAATCTGATCCAGTAGCCTTGTCTACTCTCTCTTGTTCTTTCCATAGTTCATTATTCCAGAACGGTGCTTGTGTAATTTTTAAGATGCATTGTTTAGCTGGTGAATCTGATGCTCATTCAGTACTATTGCCTTTTGCTTTTCAGCTAGCCCACTTAAGGCCCAGTTCTATATATTTTAAAAATAAATTAGCACTGAAAGTAGGCCTGAGGAGTTTGGTTAGACTGCGTTAACTCTTTTTTCCCTGTTATGATAGCAAGCTCAGATACTACATAAAGTAAAATAAAGCAATGATGTTACCTGTAAAAACATTTATAAACTGATATGAGTTATGTAAAACTAGCTTGAGCTGGTTCCAGAAAAATAGTTCTTTGTTTTGTGGTGCGTGTTCTAGGACCTTCTCATGGACATCTATAGAAGCATTGGAGAACCCGACAGTCTTTATGGCTGTGGTGGAGGAAGAATGTTACAGCCATTAGCACGGTATATTTTATTCATGTTCTTACATTGCTTTCATTTACTAGTAAGGAACTTAAATTGAAAACTTCTTTTTCACTTACAACAGGATAAGAACATATGAGCATGAAGCAGTATGGGAGAAAGTCCTTGTAACATATGACCTTGAGACAAGCCTCTCTCCATCCACTCGCCAGGCAGGAATAATAGAGGTAATATTATTTTATAAGAGGAATGAGAGTAAGAAGTGATATTCATCATATTGAGTCATTTGTAGTGAGTCCAAAATTGTTTTAGGATCTCTTTGTAAAGTGATCTCTTTGTTCATTAAGTCTAGCCCATTGTCATTGGCATCCAAACTGTGTAATGTAAGACAAGTCAGTATTTGTTCTGAAAACATTAGGGTTCTTAGTCCTCTTATCACTCACCTGTAATTCCCATCATGGGTAATGAATTTTGCGAAATACTTAAAAATAGGTATATTTAACATTATTCCAAATTTTGGCCACCTCATAAAATGACAGGATATAGAAAGTCATGTAATTGGTTATTTTTGCTATCTCCTTCTTTAAACCTCTCTATTATGAAACAGTGTTTTTTCTGATACAGTAGATAAAAAGAATTAATGTTATTTTGAACTTTTAAAAATACATTGCCTTTTTAGCTTAAAAATGTTTATAAGAGTTCTATAAAAATGTAGCACAAATGTATATGTGTTTCCCCTCATTTAATTTTCCTATGATAGTTTTTATTTCTTACCACAAATTATTTAGTATCACTGTTAAAATTCCATTGTGTTTGTCCTTCATTGTGGTTTGACATGTAATCTAATTAATTGGTCACAATTATAAAGACGTTATGGCCTTCAAACAGATGGGAGTTATAGGAAATCTTTTCAAATCCTCATCAGGAGAATGAGTTCATTATGAAGTAAAATTCATTTTGACTTACCACCCAGGAATGATGGAATGGAGAAATGTGAACTGATAGTTAATTTGAAGCATAGTGTGAAACTCTATTTCAAAGAATGCACAGTAAAATAAATAAAATAATTTTCCTGGAGCTGCAGATATCAATAGTGTGATTGGTAGTCTTATTAAAAAGTTTTCATTTTACATGTAGAGTTTAGAAATAGTTATGGTCCTATCTTTCCTGCAAAGGGTTCTTTGTTTCCAAAAGTAAAACAAAACCCTTAAAAATACCGGTTCAGTTTAATAAAGGAGGAGGATCAATTTTGAGTAATTTTCTTAATTCCAGGCTTTGCAGAATTTTGGGCTTTGCCACACTCTTTCCATGTACTTAAAAGGGCTGGAACATGAAAACACTGAGTGGTGTGCAGAACTCCAGGAAATACGCTACCAGGCAGCATGGAGGAATATGCAGTGGAGCCACATCTCTTCTGTCAAGTAAACCACCTTATCTTTTTTGCTAGTTCTTTATGCAAAAGGCAACAGGGTCAGATCTAACCAAAAAAGACAAGATTAGGATATAGTTTCTGTGAAGCAGGTCACCTAATTTATCTTAATCACTGAATTGAAAGGCAGTGTTTTTCACCACTTTTTGTTTTCCTGGGAAATTGTACACAGGTGATTCTCCTTTTTGATTGTTCGTAATGCTAAATTTTCCATTTTTGATTCATATAGTAGTTGTATTTTAAGTATGAGGGAGGGATAGATAGTTTTTAGTATCTAATTTATAAGAAAATAGGGAAAACGTTACTCAGTAAGCCACGAGAGGTTATCAAGGCCTGGATAAGCAAACACCAGTATTGATTCATGGCTACTCCCTCATAAGGAGTAACATCCTGGAGAGAGGATACTGCTGGATGCCTGGCAGCAGTTATTTGATATGACTGACAGGGATCTAGTGTGAGCTCTGTCCCTCCTTAGAACAGCTGCAGTGCATCATTGCACAATTTAGGAGGAATACAGAATGGACTCACTATGTTTTGGCAAAAAAAAAAAAAAAGTCCCATGATGGGATCTTCAGTAATTCCTTCTACATCAATTTTTAGTAGTCAGGAGAATTTTTCTCCTAAGACTCTTACAGCAGGATGGGGAACATACTCTTTGTGTGCAACAGCCTGTTGAAGGGCATATGCCATGCCATGATCAGAACAAACTTCGTATAGGTGAGCTAGAACAAGATTCAAGAACAGCTTGAATTTATGAAACACTAAATTAATTTTAAAATGTAAGGCATCACATGATTGTTTTTGTAATGCAAAACAGCAACCTATCCAACTATAGAAAATGTACAACTGAAAATATTTGTCACAAAGACAAAATTGACTTCTTTATAGAGAAATATGGTTTTCATTTTATTCGATGTTACCTTTTGTTTTATTTGTTAGAGATGAAGCAGGAAGTCCAGGATACCATGAGTCACTGTATGATGCTCTTCAGTCTTTACGAGATAAGGAATTCTCTGCTTTCCATGACAGTCTTAAAGATGCCAGGTAACAAATTGTATGCAAATACTGTGATGTTAGAGAGAGAGATGGAGACAATGTGTGTGTTTGTAGTCACAGGTTATGTATGAAAGACTATCATGGGCTCAAATAGACTCATGCATAGAATAAAAACTACTTCCAGACTGCAATTCTAAGTTTTTTAACTTCAGTTTGTCGTCTGTGCATATGTAGTTTGTTTGCTAGTTGAAGATATATTTCCTATACATATCCCTTACTTTGTGGACCTCTTAAATGGATTCCAGTGCTGAGTGCTCTTCTTTAGCTGAGCTCTCACATAGATTTTGGAGTTTCTACATGCTTGCTCTGTTTTCATTCATTGACAAATTTAATTTTTTAAAATTTTAATAGTAATACAAAGTAACTCTAGATTGAAGAATTTGCCTGTTTAAATTCTGTTCACTGTATGGAAACTATGTTATGGATATTTGGAATTACTGTTATTAAATAAAATAATCTACTATTTTTCTGTTAAATCCATAGAGTGAATGAAGTAGAAGAGCTGTGCAAGGGCAGTCTTGAGTCTGTTTATTCGTTATATCCAACCCTTTGCAGACTACAGCTAATTGGAGAGTTGGAAAATGCAGGTCTGCTGTTCTCCAGGTGATTTCTTAAGATTGTTTCGCACCACTTCCTTGGTTTCCAGGATTCTTAGTAATCAAGCATAGCACAAAACTTAATATGATCTCAACAGATTTTATTCATCAACATCAAACTTCATATTGAAAATTACAGGGATTTTAGCTTCACTACATTAGGATAATTTTAGATTCTCTTCATTTCCAGACTGGCTTAATTCACAACCTCGTTTGAGTTATTTGATACCATGCCAAAACTGTATTTTAAATAATGGTTTTCTTTCCTTTATATTGAGTTCTCTCATACTCCAAGGTAGCAGTAATATCTACCAACTTCTGGTTTACTCAAGTAACTGAGTCCTCCTCTTCTCGTTTCTTTTCTAAAAATGTTTTCCATTTCTGTAATGACATCCATAGCTTTACTGAAAGCTGTTTCAGTTTTAATCATTTTCTTCATGGATCTCTATTACCATCAGTATTGTTCCTAAATACTTTTTCCTCATCCTGCATTTCACTGATATTTAGTGAGAATTAATAACAAGTCTTTTTTCTTTTGGGAACAATTGCAGATCTGTTACTATTCAACAACTGAATGACGTTTATTTGAAATGGCAGAGACAGTCCCAGCTTCTCAAAGACAGTGACTTCCATTTCCAGGAACCTGTCATGGCTCTGCGCACTGTAATTTTGGAAATCTTGCTTGAAAAGGAGAGTGAAAATACCAAAAGAGAATGTATTAAAGACCTCCTGACCAAACATCTAGTGGAGCTCTCTAGATTGGCAAGAACTGCTAAAAATACTCAGGTAATAAATTTCAGGAAAGATCAGAAACAGACATTTAGGTTTTTTTAAATTTATAAAAGAACTTCATTTTTTAACAGTACTAATGATGAACTGTATTCTAAGTTTGTACAATAAATCATTTAATGTGATACTTAAATGATGTAGAATTTATTAATAAATTGTATTTATGGGCATGTTTTTTGAATTTTGTACATAAATGTAAGCCACTAGATGACGTAGATAATACAAAATGACATTTTTAGTGAAGAATGCTCTTCTAGCTCTATTTCTCATTTTGCTTAAGTTTTATCCAACTTTCACTTGCATCATATGTTATAGTACTTCAGAGTAAAACTGCAGAGATAACTTCATTGCATCTCTGTATTTAGTGTTGTCTTCAAAGTTTCATGCTCTCAAAACACCATTGCACTGTGGTAAATCTCTTTCAGTGAATAACTTACTGGGATTTGCAGTATCACTGCTTTTTTCAGTTGCTGATGCATTTAAGGTCCAGAGTCAGCCTTGTCTTGTCATTGGTGGTGCATCTGGATGAGTAACTCCACAAGAATTTACAGAGTAACAGTATCCTCCAAGGACCTCTACAGAAAATAGTTGCAGCTAAATACAGAGCCTGGAAAGGTGTTTTAACACTTCGCATATGCAAAACTAAATTAAACTTTGATTTCAGGAAGGTTCTATGTCTTTATTAATAGTGATGACATCAGTAGAGAAGCTGTCTTTGATTAAATGAATTTGAAGAGGCACTTTACTCAGTTGCCTCTGAAGCTGTTTGGGAGAATGATTTCAGATATTTTCATCTCATGCCTGCCCAGCCACCAACACTGTGGCATTGAGTGTCCTGCAAGAGCCTCAAGTTTGTTAAAAACATCATTTTCTCCTTGTGCTGTCATAGTGATACTAGAGTAGTGAGGATGGACCACACCAGTGATCTGTGTGAAGATGTAGGCATGCAAAAGAATTAGTGTATGGTGGTGCCATCTTAAAAATTATTTTCCTGTGGTCTGTAATAATGTGTGTAATGCATACATTATTACACAGTGATACCACAGACACAGTGTGGTCTGTAATAATGTAATAATAATTGCTAAGCTATAAATCCATTAATTCAGTAGGTACTGATTATATAATTTCTCTACCTCCAATTTAAAATGTTAAACATAGATACTTTATTTTAGAGTTTGTGAGGTTTGATTCCAGTCTGTTTTTGTTGCAAATGAGGATTTTCTGCAAGCATATAGAAAAACAGTTCCATATCTTTGCTGCAAATAAATTCTAAGCATTGGATGGGCAGACTATGCTGCACAAGTAGAGAAAATGGAGATGGAATCTAAAACAAAACTTGCCATGAGAGACAGATACTTTACTTAAAGAATTGTTCATGATTGTTTTTTCAATTTCAGCTTCCAGAAAGAGCTATGTTTCAAATCAAACAACACAATCCAAATGGAAATGGAGTTTCTGAATGGCAACTTGAAGAAGCTCAGGTTTTCTGGGCTAAAAAGGAAGAGAGTCTTGCACTAAATATACTTCAAACAATGATAAAAAAATTAGATGCAGATTGGTTTCAGGTATGTGTTACATAATGTATAAACTTACAGGAATTATATTATTTAAGATCCTAATTCCACCTTCAGGAGTTTTCCTGTAGAAGAAAATTAAAAGCCTATCTGCAGTATTACTAAATCTGGTTTGTACTCTCTAAATGTCTGAAAGCAAAAGAAACTGTGTTAGCAAATCTTGTTAGGGGTTTTCAAAGTGAGTCTTACATGTAAGAGTGGCAAATGTAAGAATTCATTATTCATAGTCTACCACTAAACTATGTCCCTAGGCACCACATGTACATGTCTTTCAAACCCTTTTTAAATAGGAATGGTGACTTCACCACTTCTTTGGGCAGCCTGTTCCAATGTTTGACAATCCTTTTAGTGATTAGTATCCAATCTAAACCTCTCCTGGTGCAATTTGTGGCCATATCCTCTTGTCCTACTGCTTGTAGCCTGAGAGAACAGACCAACCTCCACCAGGCTACCCCCTCCTTTCAGGCAGCTGTAGAGTGATGTCTCCCCTGAGCCTCCTTTTCTCCAGGCTGAACACCCCCAGCTCCCTCAGCTGCTCCTCACAGGACTTGTGCTCCAGACCCTTCCCCAGCTCCGTTCCCTTCTCTGGACACGCTCCAGCCCCTCAATGTCTTTCTTGCAGTGAGGGGCTCAGAACTGAACACAGCATTGGAGCTGTGGCCTCAGCAGTGCCAGTACAGGGGACGGTCACTGCCCTGCTCCTGCTGGCCACACCACTGCTGATCCAGGCCAGGATGCCATTGGCCTTCTTGGCCACCTGGGCACACCCTGGATCATGTCCAGCTGCTGTTTGCCAGCACCTCAGGCCCTTTCCTGCCAGGCAGCTTCCCAGAAACCGCCTGGGGTTGCTGTCACCTGGCACTTACCTTGTTGAACCTCATACAGTTGACATTGGCCCATCAATCCAGCCCTTACAGATCCCTCAGGATCATGATTGTAAAAATACTGTCTACAAGTACTTGACTAGAACTTTATTTTGTGTACCACTGGGGTAAAAATGCCTTTATGTCTATATCTTTACGTTTACCTGTGATAGCGTTCTTTGAGAATTTCTGGAGGATAAGACATTTGCTTTGAATCCATGTATGTTCTTAAAGAATATCACACTTTGGAAAAGCTGTATTATTTTGGGCCAAGTTCTCTATAAATGCCAGGGCAAAATCAAGAGTTGCTGTTCTTTTGATTCTTGTAGTATCTCCATCAATCAGTTGATGAGGCCCTCCAAAAATTTAGTCCTTCCTTTATTTACCTTGTCCATGTAAGGAGGATTTGTGTTTTCACGGCCTGTGATGTTCACATAGGTATTTCACAGTCAGTGTCACCATCTTGGTCACATGGTCTTTAATATATACCCTATATTAGAAGTATTTTGCTAACTTACCCTACTCTGAAGTTAAAGCTGAACATCCAGTCTGGAGCCAAGTTCTTTGGAAACCTGCTCCATCATATTTTCAAAACACTTTTAATCAAGTTTCCATGTAGAAGTCTGTCTGAGGAATTTGATGACCACACATGGTTATGTGGCTCCTGACTGTTACCTATGGAGTTGTCTCTGGTACTTCAGACTAAATGAGGATATTATAAAATACAATTCTGAAAACATGCTGTGAATTTTTAAAAATTTTATTACATTTTCTCATTTATTCTGGTTTATTCTGCTTTTGATTGTTCAAACTATCAGGTATTTTAAGATGTGCACTCTCCTTTAGCGTTACATAGAATGTGAATGTGATTTAAGTTATTGACTACTGTATGGAAAATGACTCTGTAGATCCATTATGTGAAATAAGCCTCAGTGATTGAATTCTATTCAGTATTTAAAAGCTTTAGAAATTTCTTGCCTCATATATAAAAGATGTTTTTGCTTGATGCCTCCCTCTCTTCAATTTTTTTTCCCAAAACTTGCTTTTTCAAAGGTTGAGAAAAATCCTCACCTGAAATTGATGTATACAGAGTGCCTGAGGCTCTGCGGAACCTGGTTAGCAGAAACATGCTTGGAAAACCCTACAGTCATCATGCAGAAATACTTAGAAAAGGTGCATCCAGTCTTTGAAATGTACAATCTTTGAGATAATGCAGTGTTAAAATACAGTGTTAAAATGTCAAGTAGATTTTTCAGTGCAGTCTTTATTTTTCTGTATTTTTTCTTATATAAATATAATGGTTTCACATTGTATTGTGTAACACTGTAACTTTGTTAAATGTTCAGAATATGGCTTGGTAGAAGAAATCACAGAGAAATGTCTTTCATTGTCTTAGAAGTGCAGTGATTACAACTACTTGTCTAGTTTCCCTTTCCTGTTCCCTATCCTACTTCTTCCTTCTCAGGACAGGTTATTCACTCACCAGCTTTTCAGTATGGCCATTGTATTTCACAGAACCACAGAATCAATCAGGTTGGAAAACACCTCTGAGATCTGAGTCCAGCCTGTTGCCCAACACTGCCATGTCAACCAGACCACTGAGTGCCACGTCCAGTCTTTCCTTAAACACCTTCAGGGATGGTGACTCCAGCACCTCCCTAGACAGCCCACTCCAGTGTCTGATAACCCTTTCTCTGAAGAAATGCTTCCTAATGTCCAACCTGAGCCCCCGCTGGTGCAGCTTAAGGTTCAGGTTATGTCTCTTGTGTTACCAGTTGTTACCTGGGAGAAGAGCCTGACCCCCTACCTGGCTACAGCCTCCTTTCAGAGAGTTGTAGACAGTGATGAGCTCACCCCTGAGATGCTGCAACATCTTGTTCTAGTGTTTCAAAATACTGTCATTTTTTTGTTTTAAACTCTTAGCCAGTAATAGAAATGTTTGTATTAATGTTTCTCCACTCTGCATTTCTTTATTTCATGCTAATTTGTGAAACTCAATGTAATTGCCTTTCTCTGTTGCTATATGTATGCTTTCTTCACTCTGATGATTTGAATCTATGACTTTCATATATAATTTCCTTAACTTTTGGCACTTTTTTGGACTGTCTTCCATTTTTTCACACTATCTTATGATACAAGGCTATAAAAGTATTTTAAAACTTTATGCCTCGTTACTGTAAATGATAGATAAGCATGGAAAATTCCTGTATGGCTATTAAAGCTGGTTCATACAGGATAATCTTTTTTTATTGTTTGCACCGAAACGTTTCTCAAAGATTAAATTCACTTAGGAGAAAAATATTCAGCCTGTTATATTTATTTTGTATGCATATTGATTGCATCACAGGCAATATTAAATAATCTATTCAGGCAGATGACCCTGCCTGAGCAGAGAGGGAGTTGAAAAAGATGAGCTCCCCATGTCCCTTCCAGCATTTTTTCTGTGATAATAGAGTTTCATCAAGTGTTACACAACACGATTTATCTGATTATTAATCTTACCATTATTGTAATTTCTCCTTTAGGCTGTGGAAATTGCTGCAAGCCACAGTGGAGACAGCAGTGATGAGCTGAAGAAAGGAAAGATGAAGGCTTTCCTCTCCTTGGCTCGTTTCTCTGATATTCAGTACCAGCGAATTGAGAATTACATGAAATCCTCAGAATTTGAAAATAAGCAGGCACTGCTGAAGAAGGCCAAGGAGGAGGTCGGTCTCATCAGGGAGCGTCGAGTTCAGACCAACAGGTGAGCATTCACATGGAGACTGGATACTAGGGAGCTGTCACAGGCTCCAGCTCTACTCTCTGGGCAACAGGTGCAGTGTGGGTCACATCTCTACAGCTGCATTTTCCCTTCTCCACAAAGCAGTGGCCAGATCCATAGTGCTTGTTGTGACTGTCTGGACATGGTCTAGGCATGTGATGGACAGCATGAGCCAAAACTAAGTCAGGGACACAGTGTGGATGATCATGGCCTGGAATTCATGTTTATTCTCTGGATCTATTCAGTTTATTTGACAAAAATGTTACATAGTGTAAATAAATGAGTTGGGATTTTTCTCTATTGCACATTCAGTGAGAGAGTAGAATTAAATTTAATACAGAATTCTTAAATATTTAGTCAGAGCAGTTGCAAGTGAGCAGAAAAGGATTAACTTCAGCTGCTGGAAACTGAAGTCTTTACACAAATGATCCGTACTGGATATTCTCATTTATACCAATATTGAGATTAAATCAAGAACACAGAAGACAGGAAGTTTACTTAGAGCAGTGGGTCTTTGTGAACATACAGCAAGGGAGTAGCTGCCACAATGCAGTTTCTTAGTTGTTTATTTTACTGTGCTTGTACATACAGAACAACTTAAAAAATGTTAAATTAGTAAGTGAGAGACCTAGGGAAGCCTGACTGTAAGTTCATTAAGAAATAATTTGTTGTTTAAACATGACATCTGTTCATGTAGATACACAGTGAAGGTTCAGCGAGAACTTGAGCTGGATGAAGGGGCAATACAAGCCCTGACTGAGGATCGTAAACGCTTCTTGTGTAAAGCTGTGGAGAACTACATCAGCTGTTTACTAAGTGGAGAAGAACATGATATGTGGATATTCCGACTCTGTTCCCTATGGCTTGAAAATTCTGCAGTTGATAGAGTCAATGAAATGATGACGGTATATGTTTACTTCATTTTTTTCCTAATACTTTGACAAATAAATATCCATCTTTCTTCTCCTTCTCCTGTATTGCTAGAAGGTGAATTATGTAGCTCCTTAAATTTTCCCAAAATCTTGCTTTTTTCAGTTTCACTGCTTATCAATTAGTTTTTCATCAGTGAGACCTGTAGTTCTCAGTGCATTTTAATTTAACTTTAATTAGCATTTTAATTTGATAAGTCTGTATGATTAAACATATCTCATGTGGTCACCTTGTTCTTCACATACCTTGGAATCTACTTCAACATCCTTAGGTACATTATTCTTGCTCATATTATATATACTTTTAGGTGAAAAGCAATGAAAGATAGAATAGAAAGTGGTATTTCTCCTATGAAGGAGTTGCAGCATTTAGAAGACATGGCCGAGATGTTGTGATACTCACTGAATTGCTGCTTGATCACACAGCTGTGATTTTTCTTAATTTCAAAAAAATATATTTTATTATTACAGTTTTTGTTAAGTGTTTAGCACAGCTCTCTAACTGAGTTTTCTCTGCTACAGAAAAACGCACAGAAGATCCCTTCATACAAGTTCTTGCCTCTGATGTACCAGCTGGCAGCTCGGATGGGAACTAAGATGATGGGTGGTTTAGGATTTCACGAAGTTCTGAATAATGTAATTTTTGCTTTTCTTATCTAAAGATATCTTGATGGGCTTGGTAGTGCCTATTTCTAAACAATATCCGCTTTCCTCTGAGCAGTTACAGCTAAACAAGTTACATAAGTGATAAGGGTGTATTAAAAATGAGTGATGCCAAATCAGTATGGTGGGGGAAGAGGATTGAGGACTTTTCTCATTCCTTAACTTGAAAAATCAACTTTATTGATTTTCTTGTAGTATTAGAGTAGTTTTATGCAGCTATAGAAATCTACTTTGAATGTTCTTTCAGTTTTGGAAATGCTTTCTAAGTATTCAAACCTTAGAAGTTCAAAGGAATTAATAATGTTAATTAAGTATTGTTTTTTCCCTTCTGTACTGTTTTCAATAATAGGATCTTTTTCTTTTGTTGGCAGCTAATGTCTCGAATTTCACTGGATCATCCACATCATACTTTGTTTATAATATTAGCTTTGGCTAATGCTAACAAAGACGAACTCCTCACAAAACCTGATGCAATAAGAAGAAATAAGTTAACTAAAAATGCACCAAAAGAGATCTCCCAGCTTGATGTGGTGACTACAAAAACTTCTATTAATCACATTCAATCCTTTAATTTTGTTAAAAAATGAAAAAAATCACCATGTAAAGGCGTATTTTAGTATAGAGCTCTTTAGCAGACTTCTGTTAAGAAGCAGTAGGAGGGAAACAGTACTTTTAATAATTAAACTCCCCTTTTTGTGCATACATAGGTAATTATCATTGAAAGAAATCGTTACAGGGTTGAACAGAATACAGTTAATGTTTTGTGCCACAATATCCCTGATTATTGCAGACTCTTGTGGTAAAAGTCCCTGATGTGTCATTCTGTAAAAGGCATTTTAGATGCAAGAAAGTCTTGAGTGACTTTATTGTTGGAAGTACATACTGAATTGGGTATTTTTTTCCTTTCAGTGGTAACATGTGTTCCATTTAAGCAATTTGCCTTGTGCAGTATATCTTCTGGTCCTTGATATGTTAAAAGCCATGCTGATAAGCAATACTGAGCTGTGGTTTCATGTTAATGTTGTTGTTGCTTAATATTTGTTTAACCTGTCTTTGGAATCATCCCGCATCTAAAGTATTGCCCCTTCTTTTCCCCATTATTGTAGGCCTGACATGGTTGGTTGTCATTGTCTTCTTACCCCCACACTGATACATTTTTTCACCACATTTTTATGTGGCTTTTTTTCTTGCCTTTCTCTCACATCTGTAGTTCTTTTGTGATTCCCCCCTTAGGAGTGGGATTATGCTAAACTAAGTCTCTCAGAGCCAGGCACAGAAGGAATGCATGGACAGGTTTCTGCCTTTTGCATACAAGATTTTTTTCTTCAGCGGGGGTGCAATAAGAGAAGCAGGCAGATGGTGGAAGAACATATAAAAACCTGCCTGTCCTTTTTTTATGAAGAATTTTTGCATGTCTTTTGCACTTTGTTGGGACTGGTTTGCTCCCTCTCCCTCGCCAATAATATTTTACATTACTCATTATCTCAGATTAGACAGCACAGAATTTTTTTTTATAATTATTTCAGGTCATGTCACAAAGGGCTGTCCATTGCTGCAGTTTGCTCTGTTTTCATAGGACATATCTCAATTGTACTTAATTGACTGCATGTTATGATCCATCTTTAATATTAAAAAGTGTAGTTTACAAGATCTGATGTTTGTTTTCCATTGGAGTTTTTTAGGACAGAATGGAAGCTGCTAGCACTATAATTAATATCGTAAGGAAAAGAAGACCTGCTATGGTTAGAAACATTGAAGCACTTTGTGATGCATACATCACATTAGCAAATTTAGATTCTACTCCATGGAAATCTCAAAGAAGTAAGTCTTGGGAAAAGTACTTTTGTTTTAATAATGAAGATAGCTTTTATTTTCTCAGATTAAAAATTGTATTTCTAAATAATGATATTTACTTAAAAGAGGTACTTTAATTTAGATAAAAGAGTATACGTTTGCATAGTGTCCTATTTTTGATAGACATTGAATGCAGTCTGAATTAAAAGTCGTAGTAATTACATGCACTGTAGGGCTCAGACCCTTAGTATGAAACTCCAGAAGTCACCAGTTGTCCTGTGGTCATCTTCATCAGCTCAGTAAAAGTATGCAGTGAGGTTTTGGGTCCCAAAAGCAATGTAAGCTGGATTTTGTCAATTCAGGTGTATTTTTATAGCTCTGAATTTAAAAATATTAATTCCTCTTAATTACAGAAGGAATAAGTATTCCAGCTGACCAGCCAATTATTAAACTGAAAAACTTGGAGAATGTTGCTGTTCCTACCATGGAAATTAAGGTGACTGAATTTGTAAAAATATACCCTATGATACCATCATCATAGAATTATCTTCAAGCTTTTGTAGTGGCAGTCATCTCTTCATCCAGTTCCCATGGTTTTTACAGGTCCACCTATGGGGATACTTTCTTGTCAGGTGGGAAGCGCAGGGTGAGATGGTTTCCTTAGAAAACTTGATCGCAAGTGTTACATGTGCTTGGATAATGGTTTATTGTAGAAAGATACAGCTTTGCCACTGTTGCCTCTGAGTAGTCTCATAATGATCTCCCAAATCCCAAATGTGTGTTGTAGGTGCTAGCTCAGTTTCAGGGAGGCACCGAACGTCATAAAAGGTGTGAGAATCAATTTGCCTCTTCTGCTTTTACCATTCAGTAATGGGGAATGATCCATTCCCACTGGATAAGCAGTTGACTGGATGGGTGCACAGGCACTCACCTCTTGATGCCACATGCTCCACCTGGGACACTGTGCAGTTTCAGGAGCTGCTTTTTGAGCCAGCATCTAAATTTAAATGTTGCAAAGCCAGAATTCCTCGTGTTGAAATCCCTCAGGTTATGTCTATAAAGCTGAATAAGTAATGGAATGCTTTAAGGTGTTTGACTTCAGACGTTGCCACCCATGCTAAATAACATCTGTTTGTAGTGCTCCAGTTGGCCCCAGGTATTGCTCCTTTGTACAGCTGGATCCTTCTTTTCTTTGCCTTTCTCCTCCAGTACAGGCTGAGATGGCTGCAGGTCTGTGATGTAGCCTCCTGGGGCAGTATTGCCCTGGGGCATGAGGATACAGGGAGTGGCTGAGGTACAGATCCTGTATCCTGCAACAGGTTTGGGATTGTAGATTGGGTCCATTTGCAGCCTAGTCTAAGCCTAATGCTCCCCAGCCATATGTGAGCAGTTTCTTGGGACAGTGCTAGCTGGGACAGGCTAACATTGTGTCACAGCTTGTTCAGTGGAAGTTTGCTGTACCACGTCCCCTCTACCAATGAGGTGAACAAGGAGGAATAGAAACAAAACCCTTTGCTCAGCATATTTTCATAGCCTTTTGTGGTATTATCCTTGTAGGTAATGGAGTGCTCATATTAATATATAGCATATAGTCTGCTAATGATGTTTGCAAACAACTTATTACTGCTTTGTCTGAGTGAAATGGAGGTAATATTTACATTCATTTTAAACATATTTTTAATTTCAGGTGGATCCCACAGGACAATATGAAAATTTGGTCACAATAAGTTCTTTCAAGCAAGAATTTCGTTTAGCAGGAGGCATAAATCTGCCTAAAATAATAGATTGTGTAGGATCAGATGGTAAAGAAAGGAGGCAGCTGGTTAAGGTGGGTTCTGTCCGTTGTAATGACATCTCAGAGACTTGGCATGCTGGAATTTTTTTTTAAGTTCTCCTGTCAGTTTTCTCATGTATCATTTCTGTACCATGAGCAGACTTTTCACACTTCACTGTTAGTTCTCTCAGTTGAGGAATGCTTTAGTAAATGAAATTGTGAAGTATTAAAAAGTAATATAATAAAAATAATAAGTAATGATATTTAATACATTTGTAATTATTTTTCAGCAGTGCGTGTAATTACTATCCAGTAGCTGACCTGACAACTACCAGACTTGCCTGGTCATGTCTTAGCTGGTGACCTGAAGTGTACTGTAAATGAAAACCATCGACATATTAAATACCTCCTTTCTTCTTCCCCATATAAAAAATCTTTGCAATTCAGAGACAATCAAAGCATGCTCATAAAAGTAAAAATCTCTAAAAAAATTTATTTCTCCTTAGACTCAGCTGATTTCATTCTCTCTTTGAATGCAAACATTGGGCAGTTGCTGGGAGAATTCTGTTTTGCTGCTAAGTATGGGTTAGTTTTGAAAGCTTTAAAGAGAAGCATGAATCACTAGATCTGCATCCAGCAATCAGAACTGCAGTGCCAACTGATGCTGCTTCACCTGCGTGCTGGGTTGCTAAAGAGAAAGGTGATGATTTAAGTTAATGATGGTTCTGTTTAAGCAGCTGAGCACTAACAGAAAACCAAATACAGAGAAAAAAACAACTGTTAATTACATTTTGATGCAAGTGATTATTGTGGAAAAGTAACTTGTGTTTTGTGCAATTTTTAAAATAGTTTTTTTACTTGCTGAGCAAGAAATGGATGCTGAGAAGTGTTTTTTAACTGCTTTCTCTGTTTATGCTGAAGGGGCGTGATGACCTGAGACAAGACGCTGTCATGCAACAAGTTTTCCAGATGTGCAATACATTGCTCCAGCAAAACACTGAAACACGCAAGAGGAAATTAAATATCCGAAGATACAAGGTAACCCTGAACAGCTGTGGCAGCAGAGAAATAAAGCCTATTTTCCCTTCTCCTCTTTTTAACCAAAAAGCAATATAAAAGGATTTTTATTTATGTGCTATTAAAATAGTCACTGTGCCTTAAGGCATGGAATAAACAATATATTTATTACAATTTAATTTTTTTTCAAATCATTAAAATAAATTTATTGATGCCCAATATATATTTAAATACTCTTCAAAGATTTCTTTATATGAACTTGTAATTGAAAAGAAATTAGGTAATACACTGTCATTAAATTTTAAGTTGCTAGTTATTAAACTTGAACATACAAGTTTGTTTATGAATTCTCATTAATTTGCCTTGTGATATTCCTTAAATAATAATTAATTCTAGTCTTGCAATATTCCTTAAAATTGAATTCAGAAGTCCATCTAGGGTCTTTCATGCAGAATTTGAATTGGGTTTTTTTGGAATTGGGAGTAAGAATTGCAATAAATTCTTATTGTGAATGCAGAAAATGTATTTAAACTTCCTCCTTCTCTTTTATGTACTTGGGATTATAATAATAGCTGTGAAGGTGACCTCTGATTAAGTACTCTCAAAGTATAAGCTCTTTGACAAATGAGAAATGTGCACTCTGGAATCTCTAAAGGTGCTTATCTGAATTGCTAGCATTTCAGGAATTCTCTGATGGAGTTAAAGTCTCATTTTTTGAATAATTTTCAAATAACACTCAGGTTTCTATGTGTGTAAAAATGAGCAACAGCAGGGAAAAACAGAATGGGTGCTGCATTACAGATAAAGAGACTTTCATAAGAAAAGAAAATTGAAGGAAACAGGCAGTAGCTAACCATTAGGTTGTGCTGATATGTCTAGTGGAACGTTCTCTGGGCTAGGAAAAAACTGCAATTATAAGAAAAAATTTGAGTGGATTTTTATATATGTATATGTATATGTGTTTATTTAGAAGATATATTGAGGTCAGCTGCATGGTTTCACCTTCTTTGTCTTTTTAAACAAACAGAAACATGCACCCCTGCTCTGCAAGGTGTGTATTCATAGTTTAGTGTGTATAACCCTCCCCCATGTATAACCTCCCCTCCATGCTTTTGCTTTTCCAGGTGGTTCCCCTTTCCCAGAGAAGTGGAGTTCTGGAGTGGTGCTCAGGAACAACTCCCATAGGAGAGTTCCTTGTGAATGCTGAAGAAGGAGCTCACAAGAGATACAGGCCAAACGATTACTCCAGTTATCAGTGTCATAAAATAATGCTGGTGAGTCCAAATAACTTTAAAAAAAAAACCCCAAACTAGCTGATTCATAGTATTTACTGGGGTGGGGGGTTGTAATTTACAGAGAACTATGTGCTATACTTCTGGTATATCTAATAATGAATGTGAGCAGTGACATGGAATGAATAGATACTCAGACTTTCAGTTCAGTCCCACAGATCACCTCACCATCAGTTTACAAAATTGCAGACAAGTATACCTGTTAATTTATATACCCATAATTGTGCAAGAATGTATTTCCTTTCAAACTGCTATAGTAGTAACAGGATAAAAGTGTATTTAATTTTGGCTTTGTGGAGCTTTTGCATGGGAGTGAGTGAGAATGACTTTCTCACAGTGACATTGAGACCATCATATAAACAGAGGTACCAGAACAGAGTGCAAAGAAAGGAAGTGTTTCCCAATGAGATCTATTTACATGCCTATAAAATAAATACATGCACTTGCTGCACCAGGGAATAGGGATGTGGTTTTTGCCATGTTTTTTAGCTTCTGAGTTGTGTATAAAAATGGAATTGTTCAGTAAAACAGGTGCATTAATAATTGCTGCAAACAAAGACAATAATTCTTAGCTCAGAAAGAGAAGTGAGAACATTATTTGATGGAAGGGAGGTGGGTAGAAAGAAAGGAAGAGGTCATTTCCTTCTGGGTAAAACATTTCTTGTGTTTAAAGGAAGCCCAAAAGAAACATTCTGAAGAGAAATACAGAATTTTCATGGAAATCTGTGAGAATTTTCAACCTGTGTTCCGGTATTTCTGCATGGAGAAATTCCTGGACCCAGCTGTGTGGTTTGAGAAACGATTGGCATACACTCGCAGTGTGGCTACATCTTCTATAGGTATTGGATTATTTACAGTGGCTTTTTAGGTTATCCAACCTAAGAGTTTTTACCATGTCAGACGTGCTCGCTCTCCTGCTTTTGTCACATGTCAGAAAAGGCATAGTAAGGGGCAAAAAAGGCCAGCAAGAACATGAGCATTATTTTTGTAATTTAAGATTTCTGATTTGTTCCACCACAACCCCCATTTTTGCTACAGAACAAAGAATAAAATTCTGTGTTTCTTTGTTTATATAATGGTTTGTTTTCTTAGATTCTGGTAGTTTTGGTTTTTTTTTTACCTGACTTTATTCTTTATTTCTGTTGTTTTGGTTTAACATTTATTCATTTCACATGTAGCCTCTGATGCTTTAGGTGAATTGAAAAGCTCAGTCTTTTACTGTCTTTGTACTGGCATTATTGTCCATGGCTGAAATGGTTATTTAAGCTCTGGGACATTTCCTTTGATTCTCCTGTCATAATAAAGAAGTACTTAAATGTAAGTACTGTGGATTTTTTTGGATGACTCAGTTCTGTACTGAGTCTCTGGAAGACATTTGTGTACATTGCACTAGATCCCATTTTAGGAGGTAACATGTTCATGCACTCCCTTTTTACTGAAAAAAAAAAGAAGTAGATCTGCAATTTAGTACAATTCAGATGAAAGATTTTTGTAGGAAATGCTACTGCTGTCCATGTCCATCAGCTAATAAAAACAGTAACAGGTGTAAATTGCATTAAGAGAAATGTAGTATGGAGTTTTTCTACATTTAAGGACAGTAAAGCACTGAAATAGGCTTACATGAAAGATCTTATAATTTGGACCACTGGGGATTTTTAAAACTGATTTAGACAAAAGTTGTTTTGTTGGGAGGGTTTGCTAATGATAGTAATAACAACAATTATAATAATAACCTGATTTTATGATGCACTTGCTTTTAATTTTTAATTTTTTTTTGAAAGCTGCAGTGTTATTTGATAAACTTTGATCTACAAGTAGAAATGGGGAAGAAATCTGTGGAGTAGATAAAACAATGCACATCTGTATGAGAATAACCTTTTTGCAAATTCATTCAGTCAACATTTTCTTTTTGGATTTGTGGACTGGCATTTGCTCTTTTCTTGGGCAATATCTATCTGTGGAGGAAGAAATATTCTCACTTCTAATTTTTTTTCATCTGTTACAATGACATCAATAATGTTTCTTAGGCTTTCTGTGCTTCTTATGACATGGTTTCAGCACTTACATTTTTGTTTCAGTTGGCTACATTCTTGGACTTGGAGACAGACATATTCAGAATATCTTGATAGATGAGCAAACAGCAGAACTGGTACATATAGATCTGGGTAAGTGGGACAGCAAGAGAACCTTAATTTTTCTTTACTTTAACTTTTTTTTTTGAAACTTTTATTATCCTTTTATTTAGGGGTTGCTTTTGAGCAAGGTAAAATCCTTCCCACACCAGAGACTGTTCCATTCAGGTTAACCAGGGACATTGTGGATGGAATGGGTATCACCGGCGTGGAAGGGGTCTTCAGAAGGTGAGTGCTCCTGAACTGCACAGGGATAAGGAGGCAGCAGAGTACTCCCAGCTTTGGTATTACATGTTAAATAGTTCTGATGTTTGAGAACAGCCTCAGATTTCTGCTGCTAACACCTAAACCTAAATGCTGAATGTTTAACTCCTATGCTTGTATTTATATAACCAACTGCAAGTTCATTTTTGTTGCTTAGTGTTTCATACTGTTCACTTGCTAATGAGTTATTGTCACCCTCTTGTGGAATTCAGGGAGGGCTCAGTGTCTCCAAAGGCTCTGCAGCTAAGTGTTGATTCAGAATGAATTTTTTTTCCTTCAGAACTGTGTATTTCTTTCAGAGCTATACTATATATTTGGAGCTGTTAGATATCTTTGAACCAATTCGTTATGACTCTTATTTCTGTTTAATTTTATGTATGTAATCTGGAGTCTTTTTCCCCTTTTGGATCATATATTTTATATTACTTTGCAAGTGCAAAATCTAAATCCCATAATAGATCTGGACTGCAAAACAGAAGAATCCCAAATGAGTTGAGTTTCTGTCAACCTCCATCCTACCTTCTGTGAAGAACACAAGGGGTTCCTAAATAGCAGGACATTTCTCATTCCAGACTTTGATGATGTTCATGAAGTAATACATGCAACCCACAAATTTCATGTCTTTAAAAAAGTACATAGTGTAGATGTTGTCTTTCTAAGGCAGCAATTAAGGTTAATAAGTAGTTCCTAGTATACCTTTGTCCTGTGAAGGAACAGTCACTGCCACTTCTAGTCTAAAGATGATGCTGTCACATTCATAGTTTGGTATTACTTCTGAAATCATGATACAGAAACACATGAATTATTGGGCTCCAGCTGAAATAAATAAGAGTATGTGTTCTCATCCTTAGGGAGACAGGAGGCCAAATCCCTCTTTTGCAGGAATACCTGTCCCCAAATTCCTTCCAGGAGCTTAATTTACTTGGGAGTGATACTACAGTATCAAAACTCATTGGGGAGATTTCAGAAATTGCTTATGGTCTGGCTACTGGATCTGCTCATTTCATGGGAAAAAACTCTACTACGATTCTCCAATGTTTTCATCCAGCCAAGCAATTCTGCCATCATGGCACACCCTAACAGGCAGCATTAACTCAGCAGTTAATTCTGCAGATCAAAATATTTCAGACAGTGAAACAGAGAAATAATAATCAGTGAACTATACAGTCATCTCTTGGTTTTACATGTCTAAATTTAATCTTTTTTTTTTCCCAAGTGAAAATATCAGAGGTTACTCCTATGTTATAAATTAAACTTTAGGTAGAGTACAAATAACCATTATTTAAATTACAAAAATACCATTTAATTTTACCAAATAAACCTAAAATACTGTAAAATATTTTCTAGATGCTGTGAAAAAACAATGGCTGTTATGAGAAATTCTCAAGAAGCTTTGTTGACTATTGTAGAGGTAAGCATTTTTTTGTTCTTTTTTACAGTAACCTGCCAGAATATCTTCAGTTTCTTGTCTTTGTCTTCGTATGCATCACTGCACCAAATACTCATTTAGGGTGTTTTGTACTGAATAGGAACATAGTGGTGTTGGTCAGATTTGTTAATTCATATAATCTTTGATAAAGTTATAACCAGTTTGCATTTTCTGTGGGAACCGTTTCCTTCAGGCAGTTCCCTCTCTTCAATACCTACGTGCTTCTTCTAGGCATAGTGCAACATTCCCAGCAGGAGTAATCCTGATTGAATTAAATCCTCTTTGCATAAGTCACAAAGAAGAGAATTAAACTGATTTTTGAAAGCAGGTTATACTGTGCATTAAAAGCTAATGATTCTCTTTAGTGCCTAGCAGTGTATTAAAAAATTACCTAGTCACTGCTGAGGTGGGACTGATGTAAAACTTTGTGAAGTATGAACAACACAAATACCTGAAAGTGATCAGAGGCAGTTTTGTTGTTGGCTCATTTACTAAGCAATTTAGCCCAGTTCTATTGATTTAAAAAAAAAAAAAAAGAAAACTAGAACAAAACAGTCACCCTCCTACTACTGTGGTTAGTGTGAGCATTTCCAACAGTACTAGGGCACTGGACTAGCTGTAATTAACAGCTGAAATTAAAAAGAGGTTTATTTACTGTGTAGGTGCTGCTCTATGATCCTCTTTTCGACTGGACCATGAACCCCTTGAAAGCTTTGTATTTGCAGCAGAGGCCAGAGGACGAGGCTGACATGAGCTCTACACTTGGTACTGATCCACAAGAACCTAAAAGAAAAGTCAGGTGCAAGATTTTTTCTTACTCTCCTCTTGCTGCACTGTTGCCCTGCTTTATCGTTTTCTCACTGGATGTTGTTCATTTTGTTCATGATCCATACCTAGAGCACCTCTTTTTCTTTTTTTATTCTGTCAGCAGTGATGACCAGAGTTTTAACAAGGTGGCTGAGCGTGTTCTGATGAGACTTCAGGAGAAGCTGAAAGGTGTGGAGGAGGGAACAGTGCTCAGTGTGGGAGGGCAGGTGAACCTCCTCATACAACAGGCCATGGACCCTAAAAATCTGAGCCGTCTCTTTCCTGGATGGAAACCCTGGGTGTGACTTGGAAGGATCCAGCATGCTTTGAGAAGAGACCTATTTTTTTGCACCAAGCATTTTAACATTTCAAAATGGTATTTCACAAAATTTACATCAGGAGCAACCATGATGCCTTATACATATTAGCATTTGGTGGATGGTTTGGGGTTTTTTTTCAATAACCTGTTACTGAAAAGCATTTTTTGTTTTGCACTGCTTTGATGTTCCTTGTGACCCACAAGGACTTTGCTTGGGTAGACTGGATGTGTTGTGTTCTTAAAAAAAGAGATTCATCACTGTTCTGTATCTGCTAAAATGCTGGACTCTTGTATCTGGTAGTGGTAACGTGACGGTGTAGAATGGATGATCCCAAAACCAGGACTCATGATATAACCAGCTAAACTGCATTTCCCAAAGGGTGTTATACTTTAATTCCATAGTGAAAGAAAACCAGAGAACTTCATGTATAATGAATCAAGGCGTTTTTGGGTTGGGGTTTTTTAAGCTTAGCTAAATGGACACTTCTGTATATAGATGACAACTTTAGGTCAAGTATAATATGGCTGCTTTTTTTTTCCTGATGTAAATTAAATTATGCTGCTACTTTGTATTACTCTAATAGCATAAAACAATAAAAAATATTTAGTTTTTGTTGTTCTGACTTCCTTGACAAGATATATTGACTATACAATGAAACTTAGTGTATTGGAAATTCCTGTAAAGCAAAGTCACTTCATTTGCAGTAAATACCACTCAGAAACATTGAAGTTGTATTCTGAGCACAAAAATCTCATTCTGAGTGCTAATAGTTTTACAGAAGACATTGCTCCTTCCTAAAAGATGGAGTAGTCAGTGAATATGGATAATCAGAGAATCCATTCAAATAATGGTTTAACTGGCATCATCTTTATAATCATCTTTATATGTAAAAATATGAATAAAGGTTGGTGTACCCTTACATTATCTTAGTTTATATTTCATGCATTGTTACAGCAGTATAAATGAAGAGCTGTTCAAATCAGCATTTAATGGGTCTTTATTTGTATGGTGTTCCCACAATTTTTGTGCTGTGCTTTTATTTTATGAGATATTGTCTACACAGCAAAATGAGTCTGTTGTAGTATGTTTTCATGCAGCCGACATAAATTTCTGTTGATCCTTGCAACCAAAAGCACAGCCTGACTTTTGTTATGGGGAGGAAATACTGTCCAGGGGTACAGTGATCTTTTGTTCTCTGAAAATTAAAGTAACTGACAGAGCACACGCTCTTTATGTGAAATTTAAAGGACACTTAGGAGAGGGAGAAATGTCCTATCAAGCAATGTCAGGTAGGTAGGAAAGAACTAAACAAAAAGTCCTTGAAGTATTTTTCTTCACCACAGACTGTCCTGGGGTGATCTATAATGTTATTGTATTCCATATCTATCTGCACACAAAAACTGTTACTGTCTCTTATTAATCATTGTAGTATTTTTGTACATTATATCCTCAGTAAAGGGAGAGCAGATCCTGGTTTTATGTGATTTTTTTTCCATCTAGATACAGATCTTTTAGATTTTCATCAAAGTTGTTAACACTTCCATACAAAACCCAGCTTTGCTTCCACATACACTTTTCCCAAACTACCTCTGTCTGTGGTAGAGAGTCCTTGAGATTTCCCATAGAGTCTGATTTCTAGAAGACCAAATGTTTAGTTGTAGGTGTTTCTCAAGCCACTGCAGAGAAAATAATGACTTTAGAAACTCTATCCAAAAAGTGCTCCATACAGCTTTCAGACTATGTAAAATAAACAACTAATAAGGCAGTTGTGCTTCTCATGATTGACCTGGCATTTCCAGACACCTTCCAGTCTTTGTACCCCTGAGTGTACCTTTGCCTGGACACCACTGTTGGATTTGGGCCCATCAAGCCAAAGGAAAACCTGAACTTACAGAGTTGAGCAGTGATGTTACAGAGTTGAAGCCTGTGATGGGCACATTCCTCAGCATACCTTCCCAACCTGTTGTCCTGTTCTTCAAGGGAATTTAACTTCTTACCAGCAAGGTCACGCATCGTAAATTTTATCAACACAATCAGTCATTGTTAGTTTACATTTCTTCTCCAAGTCTCCAGCCCTGCTTCCAAGCCCTTGAACATGCCATAGAAGTTCTGGATAACACTTACCAATAATAAAGATGTTTTGTTTAAATGAGTACTTCTCATGGGCAGCTCCAAAAAGAAATGCTGTCATGGAGAGATTGTTGGAGTGGCCTGTGTTCAGGCAGCTGGCACAGCAGGACTAGACCAGTACTCCCTAGTTAAGATTTTCATTCCACAAAGTTTGCCAAGATACCTGAAATAGCTCATACATGATTGGAAAGTAATATCCCCTTACTCAACAATTAAAAGTTAAGTCAGTTACTCTAATCACACATAAAAAAGGAAGCAATGTCTAACCAGCCTCGCTTAGTATCTCTTATTCTGTTTGTCTTCACAATGGTTTGCATTTCCTTTTTCTTACGAGACCCTGACTGCCCCCACAGACCAATGTATATAAAGGCTGTTGAGCCAAGCCCCATGCAGTGCTATCCACTGTCTCTTTTGCACCTCTGTTTCTGAAACGAGCTCTCTGATAAACTAAAGCTGAGAAAAAGCCAAGTGGTGCTGCCCAAAGCTGAGCCCATGGAGTAGGTTATGACTGAGCAGTGTGGAGCACTGGGGATTCATCTTACTTGACCCATGGCCCTCGGGCTCTCTAACCCCTTTGTTATTTAGCAATAAAGGCAAAGACTTCAGCAAAATCCAAAGTGAATTCCATGGTTCTTTAGGGCCTAGGGCTGATGCTACAGACAAGCTCTGTGGTTTGGCTTCATCTTCTGAAAAAGCAATATTGACTGTGACAAAATGTCCCCTCACAACATCCTCTCCTGAGGAACTTCGGTGTTGTCAAATGCCAGAAGTAAAGCAAACAGCCTTGGACAGAGAGAGAACATAATCACAGTTTAGAGGAGATTACTTTACAGGCAAAATATGTTTATGTAAATGTTACTGAAACAGGTTAAAGATTAAAAATCCTGTTAATAAGAGCTAAAAATAAAGGAACACTGTAACAACTTCTTCAGCTTTCAGTTTAGTTTGAGCATTAATTCAGCAACCTACTGTGCAGAAGCCTTGTGCTGTGCTCTGCAGAAATGCATTCTGAAAAACTGAATTACTGAGGTGCATTTAGAGTAGAATGTTGACATTGGAGTTTATAAACAGACATCACTATAAAAGCAGCTAACATTTGATTTTTCAGTTGGGCCGTGCTTGTTTAGTCAGCTTTTCTGCTGAAATTACAACTCCACATCACAGTGGAGTAGATAAAATAAATACTACCAAAATGACCACTTAGGATGTGTATCCATTGGAAAAAGGTCCTTCTCAGAGAAAAAGTGAACTTTCTGGTGTTACATCTGGGCCTGATTATGAAATCTGTTTCTCTTTCTTGAAAGGGCGTAAGAGCCTCTGGTCCACTGAAATTAAGGTGTGGATATGGATCATGTTGTGACTTATTAAACTGGAAGTCTAAGCAAGAGTGGAAATGCAAGCAAATATATAATTTACATCTTTAAAATTACATTATACATATACCTGCTACAAATCCTTATAACACTAACTTAAAACTTTAAAACAACCGAATAAAATCAAAGCTAGAGACAGTTCACAGTTGTATGTGTGCTGCAGAAATGGAGATATAAGCAAATTAAATTTCCCTAAGATAGCACATCTAACAAAGTAGTTTCTGTAATTATGAGACATATCTGATATCAATGCTCTGAGGTTTGAGTCTTTTTTTTTTTTTTTACCTAATAAATTTTCACTTCATATTGTTCCATTGTTTAAAATACAAAATTATTTCTCACAAAATAAGTTTGTTGGCCGATTTTTTTTCTAGACAGCAGCATGAGTCCTAAATTACATCAAACTGTTTCAATCAGCGTAAAGGAAAGGAGAATCTGACTCTCTACATGATTTTGTTTTGGTTTTTAGACTTGCCTCACTACCCTAATCAGTTGATTATGTTAACACACCTATGCATTGCATAATGTGTAAGTAGATCATACACACTAAGAGCCCCTTGGCTATGTCAAAACACAGAAACTGATGCCCTATCAGCACACAGCTGTCCTACCAGTGTAATTAAAACCAGTTTTAAATCAATTTATTTAGGTCTGTGAAAACCACTGTGGGTGCAAACCTCCATGTGACACACATCTCATTATAATTATCTCTTATCTGTTCACCTTAATTCTGTCTTTTACACACAAGGGCTCGTAAAGCACTGACAATACACAAGGTATTGTGTTAAGGCAGGCATTATGTGCAGAAAGATAAACACAGACCTTTGAGCCTCTGCTTCTCCTCAGGATATGCAATGATTACTTAAAACAGAAGTGTCCTGTCATCATTCAGTTCCAAATTACCAGTTTTACTTTATGTAAAACATAAAAGTCAGCTTGTGGGCTCCCTGTTTCTCACTGTTCTTCTCAACCACTTTACCACTCCTACACTATTTTTTGAGCCTTTGTTCTAACGGTTATAAGGTACACTTTTTTTTTTTTTTTAAATTTCAAAAGCCCTTACTGAATGTGGCTCTCAGTCTGTCTCTCCCCTACTTCTGTCATTGTTTTCTGGTTTCATTACAGCATCAGCATTACAGTTGTAGCTGAGGGGTCTTTTTACAGCTTATTGCTGTGAAACAACTACTCATCTCTTAATTGCTTGAAGCTTTTAAAGTTAAATAATGCTTTAAGAAATCACACGTCTATAAAACCATTTTAAGAAACTAATATGATTGTATTAAAAAGATTTTTACATTTCTATTGCATTTTCCAATTACTCTTTATTAGAAATATGAGTATCTCAGTACAGAAAGTGATCCAATTGACTATACACCAAGGAGTTTAATGGATTTAACTGGAGGAGGAGGCTGTTACAACATGTTCTCTATATAAAATAAGTAATTTACTTTTATTGCTGACTGCCACAATGCATTTAACATATCCAATTTATGAATAACTCATTATTTTGATATTGGTCTTCCAAGTCTCTCTATGAGGTAACTAGAATTTACTGAAAATGCATTGTCATCCACTAAGAAGAAAATCAGAGCTCCCTTGTAGAATTGCTCAATTTTTTATGAACTGAAAGTGATTTATCCTTGAGGATTAATAGAAACCAGATGTTTTTCTTGAAAGATTCATGATACCACTCCCATGTATTGTGTAGCCTTCGTCAGTTTGGGTTTTTTTTACAATAAGACACTATTTCCTAATATTGGAAGTGTTAAATAGAAAGAAAGTGCTACAAAGGACTGCATTTGCAGCCATTGATGAACTTTTTCTCTTCAAAAAGCAAAGTCAGAAATAAAATAAACTTAATTCTAGAATAATTAAGTGCACATGCAGTGGTGTTACAATCTTGCTTAACAAAACCCTATGCCAACAATAAAACCAGTTAAATCCTTAGAGTAATTCAAAAGTATAGATAGATGTGCCTAATGCTTCATTTTCCTTGTGTATAATTGAATTGAGGTATACTAATGACATTGTGTGCATAAGGCAAAGTTAAATGAGGAAGAAATTTGAGACAGAAACTAAATTATAGAAGGAAAGCAGAAATTTAGTAAAAATGCCAGACATCTGGGCAATAAACTAGCTTCCTTCAAGCAATTTCAGGTGAGGTAGCCATAATACTTAGTTAAATACCCCAAAAATATTAGATATTTACATCGGACTATGATTTTTTCAAGTTATTTGCACACCAAAAGTCAAGAGGCGAGCATTTTGTGCCTAAATCAGAGCAGACACACATACTAAGACATTTCAAGTAAAAAGAACATTTAAGCACTTCATACCTTTTTTCCAGTCTCCCTGTAGCACCCAAGTCAGAAGCCTACACACCATAGGCTCCCTCTGTAGCTACCAGAGCTGGACAGGTACTTCCCCAGAACAATTTTACAACAGCCAAGACATTAATTGCCCCACAGAGATCCCAGTTTCTTCCTGCTAATTACAGAAGAACCTTGAACAACTCTTGGTCCTTGCTGATGTATCTCTGCCAAGGGACCAAAGACAGGTGGAAAAAATCTGGCCACTAAAGGTCTGCCACAAGAATCAGGTGCAGCTGAAATCAACAGGAAAACTAAGACTGAGCTGGGCAAAAAAAAAAAAAAGCTGTGAAGAACCCCCACAAATCTCTTTGTCAGGTCAATGACACTGACAAATGGTTAGGACTGCAGAGATTATTGTGGATTTAGGAATCTAGTTTTATCCTTTATACTTTGACTTGCTTTGCTGAACACATTTAGTGAATGCAAATATACTCAGGCTTTCACGCAGTGGCAATTTTGTGCATCCAGAATGAATACCCCAGAGAATACCCCATATGGTAAAGTGATGCTTGCAGTACCTACCCTGATTTTGATGATGGTGTCTGCTGCAACACCTAGCAACTCTGTCTGCAAGTGGAAAGATAATGATCTGTAATGCTTGCATCCTACAGAGAAATTAGGTCAGAAAGTACATTACTGTGAATATTCTATTTCAATTACTTGGCAGTACTTGCAGAAACAGGCTCTTGATCAGGTTTAGGCCCTTTAGTAGAGAAACCAGAAAACTTGCAAAGCATAGTGAGGTTTCTAGCAGGCAGACAAAGCTGCTTACAGAATACACCATCTACAGTCTCCCAAGAATAAGCAAAGGAAGTCAACTTGGCCTATAAATATTTTTATAATTGTCAAGCAGCTTTCAAGTGGCTTGTAAGAAATGAATTCCAGTCCATCATAATTAATTCTCAAAGACAGCTGCCTTCTGTGTGCTTAAGTTTCTTCTGTTCTTCCTTCCCTTTAGTTTTGTCTTTACTTTGATGTTCAGCTTTGTTTTCCCTTGGATCACAGACTCAGTTGTTTTCAACCTCACAGTGCATCCATAACTGTGGGACCCAGAAAAGACTGGGGGCAATCAAAAATAACTGTCTGATTTAAATTACTGTAATGAGCCTTATTTATGAGTCCTGTGCCACAACTCTAAAGCAGTGAGACAGCCAGCAGTGGAACCCAACAAGCCACTAGTAGAATTTATCTCACTTTGCACTGCACTCCCTCATTTGTACAGCCCTCATCTCCTGAGGGTAAATGCTCCCCATCAGAAGAATAAGATATGTTCCTCTAACACCTTCAAGTTCTTATTTATAAAGGAATATATGGGCATCCTGTAGAGAAGTGCAAATACACAATAAAAACCTTTGTAACTTAGTCCTGGAAAAAAGCTGCGAACAGATTTTCCTGTTCCAACCTTAGAGAATTTAAGAACTTGAAATGGTCTAATAAATCACATTCATGTAAGAGAAACTGAGCACATTTTTAGAAGAAATAGTTTATTTTTGTATTAGAATAAGCTAATAGGGAAAGAGCTTTTAGAGATAAGTATGTATCAGTATAAAGTATAGTCCCACATTGACTACATAGAAAGTAGGTTGAAATAGAGCATCTAGATCCCTAAATTTATTTTTCCTGAAAATAGCCACTGGGTGAAACTCAGCTCTTTTTCTCCAGCTTAGAATTTACAGAGATACCCTGAAAAAATAATGTTTTATTCCTACACAAATTCATATTTAAATAAAATTAGGTCATCATATCCATATCCTTTCTTGAATTCTTTTCTATCTGTTAGTAACTACTTGTGACCCTTGAAGAATTCTTTCCCTCCTCCTTTTTAAGTAATGAGAGAGGATATATGTATGATTAATGAATTAGAGTCATCTGATGGACAAGCGAGCATGCAGGACAGGTCCTCACTTCTGGAAGAGTGACCTCTGTAAGTACATGACCCTGAGTTAAAAACAAAGGACATGCACAGAAGGAAAAAAGAAGGAATATCAAAAGGCAAAGCAGGCAGGAGCAGGTTTATCAATGGCCTTTCCCAAGAGCTGGTCCAGAAAACAGACTTGGGTACCATGAGAGAGAAGAAAGGAGATGAGAGGTGAACCTGAGGCTGAACAGGATACCAGTCAAAGTTTGGAATAGTTCTGTGATCATCCCTCAGGTTGAGATACACACAATTTTGGGCTCTTGGGCACATGGTGTGACTTTTGGGGTTGTCCTGTGCAGGGCCAGAAGCTGGACTCGATGATCCTTGTGGGCAGCTTTCATGGAGATCACAGAAAGCCATCCCTGAACAATGAAACTACCCCTATTTTAGATTTCTAATAATTTCTGATTTTCCATATATCTCTCACCAGTGCTTGTTTCCCCCTCAGCCTAAGCTGCAACACAAGCTGAAACTCGTGTCATGGCTTGACAAATGTGCTTCCCACCAGCTGGGAATGAGCAGAGAAATCTGCCTTTTCCTTTGAGGATCAAGCCAGGAGGAGGGGGTGACTCACAGGGAGCTGGCACTCCCACAGCAAGCCCTGTCTGCTCCAGGCCTGGGGCATCTGGTGGCTGCCAGGGAGTGACTCTCGGTCATTTTTTTTTTTTTAATTGGTATTTGTTTAGTATGATACTTTTCTTACTGAATAGTTCTAGAGTTTAATTTAAAGTTGCATCAAGAAGATTCAGGAAGGAGAGAGAGCATTGGTCAGTATCCTCCCCGTCAGAATACTCAATTATTTAAAGAATAACAGAAGAAGAAGAAAATAATACCTACTGCCAACAAAGTAGATTTTGTCACTGATTTCAATGATGGTTGAAGACATGCAACTGAATCTCCCAAGAGATCAATTTTAAAATGGATGTGTATGTCCATCTGTATTTTTGTGTAATGTCCAGCAGTTTGGTAAGTAAGCAGAATCTCTGTTTCTTAAACCAGAGATTACCAGATAAGCAAATAAATACGTTTATTTCTTTGATAAATAAAATGGCTGTGACCAGTCAGATATAGTAACAGCATGTGTACTACTTTGACTTCCTTTGTCAATAATGTGAAGACCTGAGAGATGACAATCATATTCACACTGTTGATCTAGCCCCAGGTAACAGGAATTTTTAAATGTATCAGAGAAAGAAGAAACTCTATTTCATTTTAGTTTATTAATCCTTCTTATAATGTACTATATTATCCTGTATTATCTACTTTATCACAGGCAAAAAATCCTAAAACAAACCAAACCCTAAAGTTTTTTTTTATTTTAAAATAAACCTCTTATATATGGTTAGTGCTGTTAGATCAGCTAGATGGATGAAGTCAGGTAAATAAAAGGGAAGAATGCCTGGACTGACTAAACCAGGAGATACTGTTCCAGAAAACCTTCTGCCTTTTATATAACAGAGTTTCAAAATCCTTGATTGAAAAAGAGGACATAAAGCACAAGAGAAAACACACCCTAGATCTGCTGATGATATTGCAACTTGATTTCAAAGAAAAAGACTTTGAAACAGTGATCAAAAAGCTGTGAAAGTAATATAAAGTCTCTTTGAAAGCAGGCTCAACTATACTCACAAGATAGCTTTTGAAACTACTCAGGCCAGTTTTAAGAGCCAGCTCTTGCCAGAGGCCTTCGTCCCCATCAGTACTCCAAATTAAGATTTATTACAGAAAGCAATTACATGTAATTTAACATTAAATTAAAATGCAAAGCTAAATCCAGACAAGTATTAGTCTGACAATATAGGGAGAATACAAATGTAGGTGCAATATTATACAAATAAGGTAGCTATAACTATAAATACATGGCATTGTTCCATGGAAGGACCCTGTAATAAGCATTGGTTTAACTGAAAATATAGGGGCTGATTTCCCTACTGTGAGTGACTGCTTGATCCTGGGGAAGTGCCAGGAAAGCTGTCCCAGCTCTCAGACCTTGAGATACCAGCCAAGGGAATATCTGCTGGCTCCATGACAGGAGCAAGTGTTCCTGGGAAGTTGAAACACTGATTTTGTAACTCACTATTTGTTTTCTTTGCTTTCTTTCCCAAAGGAAAATCTCTCTCAGCAGTTAGTGAACTACTGATACTTCATGAGTTGATGATTTTTTTCAAGAAGGGGAAGAGGAGAATTATATTAGGACCCACAGCTGCTCTCTGGGTTAGAGAGGGTTAATGAATGAGGATTGTTTTAAGAAGTATTTTCTGACCAAGGCTGTTGGCATGGAGACTAAGAAGAGAGAAAGGAGAAGAGAACTAGAGAAAAAAACTCCACAGCTGTGGAAAGTATTTTTAGAAGTGTTCTGGGAAGAATAAGGGTGGAGAATTTTCCACCAATTCCTGCTATGTTGACTAATTGTGACCAATAAGAAATTGTAAACTGTATAGAGGGTATAAAAGATGGTGCAAAATTGTAATAAACAGATATTAGCCTCCTGGAGTATAGTGTGCCTTCTGTGTGTCGCCCCTGCCTATAAGCGACAGAGAAACTTTACAGGTTGAGATTCAACTCAATATACAATTATTTTGTGTGAAAGAGGGCCTTAGCTTAGTTTCATCCTATCTTCTTTTCAGGTAACCCCTTTTAACTCTTTGAGCACTATCAGAATATATTTATTGAATCAGAAAATATTTATTTCCCATGAAATTGATGAGTATGGAAAATTTTAACTATTTCGTAACTTGGGACAATGTAGCATAACGACCCACTTCAAGAAGTCCAAAATTAATGATATGCTTAATTAACACAGTTTTGCAGTGAAAGCCAGACCATTTTAAGTGAGAAGCCCCAGAAAATGTCTAAATTTTTTCTTACTTATCAAATTGGATTACTTAAGTGACCAGTGTGATAACATATTTTCACTTTTTTATAGAATTAAGAATTTTTCAGGAACACACCATTTTGCCCTCAGAAACAAGTAGACTACAATCTGATGTGATGCAATTTTCAAAGGCCAATTTAATGAGTTCAGAGGATGTTGATGTTGCCTCTGTTGCCCTGAAAATGACAGTTTATCATCAACATTCATTGGGTTCTTCATATCTGGGCAGAGGTTGTTAAAATTTTACTTGATGGTGTAACCATGAGAAATAAATCTGACAAAGAACTAAATTTCATCTTAATAGCTTTGCCAGTTATGCATGTAATTTCTGATTTGCTTTAGGGTTTTAGCTAGTCTTGACAAATTCAAGGGAAGTGATTGAGGGGACAAATTGTTAAGCAATCAAGTTCTTAGGAACAGAAGACTGCTTAGCTAGATTTAGATGTCCTGCATCTTAACCCTAAAGCTAAGCAAACTAATTTTTCATTTGTCAATGAACAGTAGCTGCTTTTCCCTTAATTTTTTCATTGGATCGGGTACCTTCAAGACCTCCTCTATTGTTACAAATCTGAATGCACTCAGCAAAAATCCAATGCTGTTTACTCTAATGGGACCAGAGTCTGGCCTTTCTATGTGAATTTGTACTCCCCATCAAAAGTGATTTTTAATGGCCTCCTTAACAAGATAATCCATCAAAGTACTGGTGACAACTGCACCTAGTAACCTACTTAACAGATCCAGTTTGACAACAATTCCACACTACTGCATGTCATCAAGGCAGGGTGTAACTTGATATTAAATATAGCAAACACATTTGACAGTGCCATAGCTGCCTGAGAAGGTTGAAGGTGGTGACTTCCGAGCAGAAGAATTGTTTGGCTTTGGGGTAATACCAGCTTGGGACTGGAATGGAGAAAACATCTACTGCATATGAGGGTAGTTCAATCATCACTAGATTCAAGTACATGCTTGAGTTTGTGATGGTACTCAGTTCATGAAGGACTTCCTGAAGATTTTATTTCTTCAGATTCATAGGACAGGCATATGATGGTAGAGGAGACTTAAAGGAGACCTCATTCAAACTGGCATCTTAACTGAACATATTGCCTGTTCTGAGTTGATCAGTTCAAATTTTACAGGGAAAAGCCAATTTTCCCATGTCTCTCTCCATTTTGAAATAAAAGATACAACTGATAGTGTGTGTTGCTGTGACTGGAATCAAACTGCAATGAGGGAAATATATCTGTATCATCTATATCTATCTATATCTATATCTATATCTTGCAGAAGAGTAAATGGCAATAGCCATTCATGATTCCAGTGAACAGTTCACTATACATATAGTATTATTAATATTCAGGAAAAAGTCACAGTTTTTCTGGGAATATTTTTTGGGAATATTTTGATTTGAGACAACATTTTATCACAGGGAAACTTGCCATCCCACAGGTAATCAGAATTTGGAAACTATTTCACAAGAAATACTGAGAAATATTCTGCATCTTATCTATGTACTACCTATATTTAAGTATTGCCAAATAATTGCAATTGTTAGAAAGTCATAATCTGTGTGATCTCTACCACCTTTTAATGACTGGGTTTTTTAAAGAGTCAAAAGTTAATTTAGTACAAATCAGGTATTTAAAAGTCACCTACATTTTAGGTTGAGTTACAGGAAGTTGGGATCATTGTGACTGTTGGTTACCTTACAGACACAAATAAATCTTTCAGGGAATAGAGGAAATACCAAAGTCCAAATAATATGGAACGCTTGTAGTGTGAAAAGGCATGCTGGAATTTGTCAGTGAGGGTTAGTCTACATTTAAAGTACCTCTGTTCCTAAGGTAGAAGAAAGAAGAATTTATTGGCAGAGATGCAGCTTCTATCAGTAACATGCATTCCTGACATTTTCTAAATAACTCACCTTGGCAAAAAACCTAAATAAACTTAAAAGACATTTGGCAGAATGAGTTGAATCTCTTCACTACAGGATTTGGCTTTAGTGCTTATGTCAGAGGTACAATGTCTTCTTGATTCTTCTCTATCTTATGTTTTAGCAAATAAAATCTTACTGTATAATCCAGGCTGTTATTTTCACTGTTTTGAATTACCTATCTTGGAGATTACTATCAGTGCAGAGTAATACAGGATAGCCTGCTCCTGAAATATCCCTCCAAACTCATTTTGCATATGGACTTCAGTTCATGCTTTGTCTTCACCATAAAGAACATAGCAACGTATCTGTAACAGGCATCTCTTTTAAAAAGAGTAACAACTTTTACCTGCAGAGTGAATTTTGTTTGGTTTGGGATAATAATGTTTCATCATTTATTACTGAAATGAACTGTGCTGACAAAACTCCTTCTTCCTGAGGTAAAAGCTGATGGTCCTAAGCAAAAAAAAAAAATCATAATTTGGAAGCAAACCCAGTTTTCATTCTAAACTATTTCACTCTGAGAGCAGATTTCCATGTTAAGGTTGGTAAGATACTCAAACATCTTTCTGTTGCAACAGTGAAAAATTTGGTGAGAGTAACATGCAAGATGAAATTAGGTGTTGGATCTGCACGATACTAATGTGGTAGCAACCATTTGGGTTTATCATGGGTATCAGTCATGAGACGGCAGATCTCTGCAGCTGGAGTGGTGAAACAGCTTGGCTGGGCATTTTGGGAGACAAAGAATAGCTGGAAGTCTGGCTACTGTTGACCCAAAGATAGGCAAAACCATCTGCTAAGGTAAATGACCTCTTTGAGTTGCATACAGGGGAAGTTAAGGTCTGACAAGCACAGCTTGAACTGATGGTCTGAATTTCAGACAGGTTCCACCCAGGATAATGCACTTTGTGAGGTTTCAGCAGGAAGGTTATCAAGTTTCACATGTCTTGTATGGGTAGGCCCTTCTGGCATTTTGCTGAGTCTCTCCACACTATTCTGTGAACCTGTGCTACAGATGGATCCTGACTGATTTTTTCAGTGCTGGGAGTGACATAGGAATATGTCATGCTCATTCACTAGTGGACAACAGAGTATGCTAGCATTTAAGCATATGTTTAACTTACAAATACATTCATATTCTCATTGCTTAAAATCAATTACTTGGATGGTTCATACCTCTATTCACAATATTGTACAATTGTCTCATACCTGTGCAGTATATATTCAACTTCTTGAAAGAGCAGGTCTTGCACTTTCAGTACAGGCCTGTAATGCCAAATACATGGAGCTCACTTCTGTCAAATCTTCTGTGTACTGCATGACTAGGATATATTGTGATAATGTATATTACTAAGGTAAATTATTATATTATACATATTAATGTTATAAAAGTGTAATTAATATTAATATATAACTTTATAGCCTTACAAGCCAACACAAAAATAGATGCAAAACTTTGTCAATATTATCAAGGGAGACATAACCATGAATAGTGTCCAAAGTGTCAGCACAGAAAGGCTATATTGCCTCTTGGAGACACTCAAGATCTGGGTTCATCCTTCTGCTACATGACTAGATAAATGCTTCTTGTGTGACTGAAATGCAGTTCATAAAATAATGAACATCTGGAGGTTGCATAGACCAAGCTTCATCTCCTTGGGGATAGCAGTTTAGGATTCTTTTTCCCTTATCTAATTGGAATTTCCCATGATGCAGCTTGTGTCTGTTGTTAGGATTTCTGCTGTGTCCCTCTGAGAAGTCTTCTCATTCTAAGGCTGGCCTAACCCTGCTCACTCAGCTTATCCTCATACACCATGTGCCCCACTGCCTTTATCACCCTGGTGGCCCATGTCCAATGTATTTCTTGTACAGGAGAGTCCAAAACTGAAAACAGGACTCCAGCTGCAGACTCACAAATGCCAAGCAGGTAAGAAGAAACACCTGCCTTGACCTGCTGACCACACTCCTGCTAGTACACCTCCTGCTTATCACTGCTCACATGATGGGACTCAATTAAGGAATGTGCTACACATGTCTAAAATTACTTCAAACAAATATGCAAATAATCCTTTTTCCCTTACTCTCACAGCAAAATCCAAAATTAGTGCCACAACTGTCTGCAGTATAGATTTTCCTATTAACAACTCAACACAGAAGCACTGTACTCAAAACTCAAGCATTATTACTCATACAGCCTCATCAAAATGCTCTAAAACCTCTCACAGACAAGATTCTAGCCGTTAAATCCTGTGAACTTAAATCTTGCACTTCATCACCGCCCTTACAGACAAAATCTTTGCAAAACTGCAGTGCTGAAGGAGCTGATAATATCGTAAGTTTATATAATGCTTCTTTTCCTTAGTATAGCTTCTTTGCAAGCTTCTCAGACGTGCTCCAACAGGTGATGTCTGTTTTCTCTGTCAGCTCTCCTCCCTAACTAAATAATTTACTTTGTAATGTAATAAATGTCGGGCGTATGCTTCCCGGCATGGATGCTTGAATCTAACATTCCATCAGACGAGCCCTGATTATAGGGTTTTTTTAAATTATGAATCTACAAGGCGGGCCTGGCACAATTCTGTCATGAAACCAGTATACTGGTGATCTTGAGACAAATGCAGAAAAACACAGTCTAAAAATAAATGAAACTCTATCTCGTTGATGTTCAACAGATCAGGGCTTACTAGTTCTCATTTCAAGATGAAATCGAGGTTGGGTTATTTCCAAATGTGGGTGCCAATATATTAGGACATACATACGACATAATATTAAAGCAGTGTTCACTATATGAACTGTTAAGTTCATATATGAAGTTCAATAATGAAAATATTAATATCAATATTAAGTTCATAATGAAAATAAAGAGCGTTAGGTAGACTCTGCCTTCCCAACACTTTTGGAAGTCAAATCCCTTCTCTGAAGATTCTTGTGCTTGAAAACATTGGCCCTGGGCTTTAGGACATATTATTTCAAACAAATAAACCTGTCTCTGTTACCACTGGTAAATCCCCAACGAAAACAGGACAGGTTTTACTATCTATTTAAAAACTCAAATGACTACAGCAAAATTTAGTACCGTGGTATGGTAACAGCTTTCCAAAATTACCACCAACAAGAGATTTTTACACCTTTGAACAGTTGCAGTTCAAGAACTACCACAGAATAATACAGAGTCCAGTCTATGTATGCCACTTACAAATTCTGTTTAATGTATGTATTTCACTTTACTTGCAAAACCAGGTTTTATTCAATATTTAGCACTTCCTGTAACATAGCAGGCCAATGGGTATCATCGTCTCATCAAACTGAAATAGATCTGACACCTTTTCTGGCCTGGTGGGGCAATTGTTAGGATTGTTCTTCATTCCAATTTAAATTGCATATAGTAGCACCAATGGAAAGAAGAGACACTATGCCTTATCTTCTTTTCCCTTTGGAAGAGTTATAGTTATAAACTGAACAAGATTTTCTCAAATTACTATGGACCTGTAGTAGAAGTTCCACTGTCTCTATTCTTTTTTAATTACAGCAAGAAGATGAATGCAGTTTTATTTTTCAGAGTATTTCTTGCCTGGAAGCTATAAAAGCATCTGTAAGGCACTGTTGACAAACTAGTCTTTGCTTTGAAGTGATGCTTATTACAAAAGCAAGGACTTTTTTTGGCAGAAAAGAATTCCCTTTTTATGAGGGAAGAAAGGAGGGATAAAATATTCCCATTTACCTATATTCATAATTTGAATTTTATCTGATTCTTCTTTCAGTTTGAAAGACTTCTGTTTCAAGCTAGGCAAGTTTTCATACATAGGTATTTCCAAAGAACCACGAAGTACGTGTCATGACTCCCCCTGTTCTCTCCCATTTTAAAAAATATAAATTAATCACTTTTGGACTCGATTTGAAGTATGTGGAAAACTTTGTTGCTCAAATGCTTATTTGCCTTTGCTGAGTGCACCACTTCCATAAACACTGGTGAGTATAAAAAGCACATGGCATAATGGGTAATTTCCCAAAATAAGACTGTGTAATACAGTAAAAATGACTGCACACATAGAACAAAAGGGGAGCACAGACTCGATCTTAAGTGTCAGCTTCAGCAATGGAACCCTGAACTTTGATGTAGAAAGTTTTATGTCAGATGAGTTGAATATATATTTATAGCCTGAAGTTCTAGGGCTGATTTTCATGCTAAATAAAAATACAACTACTCTAAATACCAGTGTTAGAACCAGAACAAAGAAGATTATGAGTAGAGCAACATGATACAGGTTTTTTTCTTAACTGGTATAATGTAATAAATGACTGATGGACAGTTGCACTGACCTCTTTAGAAAGCTGAAGTTCTTTCCATATTTAGCATACTGCCTTTCTTCCTGTTCTAATGCAGATATTTTATGTAATTTGCAGTGCAGAACCAAGAACGAAGCCTGCATGACATGTAGATGACTAAATCTTGTGCACCAGATCAATCAGACAAGTCCACTGTCTTAAAGACATCCATTCTTTTTAGTGTACAGAGAATTTGGTATCCATGAAAGCTTTTATCTGACTATAGTGAGTCAGGAGATGAAAACACAGAAATGGGTGCTTGTAGGCACTGGTCTTGGTATTGGTATCTCCTTCCAGGATTATTTATGAATTTTGAAGTAGACAAACTAGGGCAAAAATCAACAGAGGTATTTGGAGCTGCATCCAGGACTAGGATTCTTCTTCTGCCCCATCCAAAGGCAGACTTTATCACAAAGGCATGACCTTTTTGTCCTTTTGATCCTTCTGTCCTTGTGAATTTTGTATTGCAAGCTTCACAGCTGCACATGACCTTCAGTAGATGACCTAAAAACCTCTTGTCCAGTCTGGAGCTAAGGCACTCTCTGGAAAAAATGGCTTTGAATTAAATCAAGGAGGACAACCCACTTCCCAATTGCTTTACACAGACTCTAACCCCTAGACTACTACACAAAAGTTAAACCTAGCTGGTCTAAAACTCTGCTAACAAATTTCAGATTTCACATAGTCTAGAATACTGTAGACTGTAATCTTGAACAAAGACACCAATGTTTCCCATGGCCTGAAATTCCCAAGTCCTTCTGTGGATCTGTGCCTACATTCACAGTCAGTCACTGCCAGGGAACAGGTGTTCAGAGTGGTGGCTTGGCACCCAAAGCACTGTGATTGTGATAGCTACTGAGTCTGCTTTAAAGTAGCATTTAATTATGGTGATTCACAGCCATGATGCTTATAAACATATTTTTCTAATCTCTCCCCCTCCTATCCATTTTCCTTTAAAATTGATGAGTGTTATATTGTGTTGACTGTTATCCATCATAGACTGACCACAAAATAATCTGAAAACATGATCAGATCTGATATCTGTAAATCTCAAATATTCATTTTCTTTGTCTAGTTCAAAAATTGTTTTGTATACAAGAAACAATCTAACACTGAGGTAAACTTTATGAAGAAATCATAATACTGTTTCAATGTATCACAAATGCTCCTTCAGAAAAACTTGCACTGACTCATGGCAAGATCTTTTGTGGTGACTAGCTCCTCATAAAACTTCAGTACATAGGTTCCATCTGGAACACAGGCAGCTCTGTGCTCTTCTTCCTGATGATGTAGTACATCAAACAAATCTCCCAGACACTCCCCTCTGCAGGCTCAGTGTCTGTCTGGTGGTGGTCATGGAGCCAAAACTGTGAGAACCAACATTGTAGATCAGAATGAATGTGAAAAAGGGTATGAAAATACAAGAAGAATATATAACTAAGAATGTCTGCTACTGCATAAGAGTCTTAGATTTCACAGCTTAATTCCTGTTCTTGCATTTTAAGTGGGCAATTTTCTCCATCCAGTACAGTTATAGATCTTCCCTTAAAGGCTTTTTCCTGTGGCAACTGCACACTGAGTCCCTGTCATCAGGCTGAGGTACAAGTTCCATTCCATCCCGTATTTCAGGTTTGCTGGCTTGGCGCTCGGCATATTTCTGAAATATGTAAACAACATTTAAGAATGCTGTAAGCACCAACATATAATTCATGAAGCAGAATTTTCCTCCTCCCTTCCACTCAGAAGCCTACCTTTATCCAGGCTCCTAATGTCATTGTTTACAACCTCTGCACAAGGTGTCTTTGTAACACACCTACTAATAGGCTAACTCGCCTCTGAAAACCTCCTTTCATGTTTCCGCCTATTATTATGGTAACTTGAATATTGTCATCATTTGTGCCTAATCACTTTATGCAGATAATGCATAAAAATGCCATTTTTGTACACTGAGCAGTTCCAAACTTTGTGTTAACCTGTGGCTGGTGAAGCTGACATCTAACTGCAAGCAGTACCAGTAAAAGAAATTCATTCTTTCAGAGAGGAGAAACTTCTTTCACTAGAGATTTGCATTTTCTAAGAAAGAAATGACTACTGGCCCTGCTTCATCCCCTACACTCTACTAGTCACACTTCTGGAACTTATTTTCCATATATTCATTGTTTTGCAATAGAATAGATCATGATATAAGTGTGAGAAGTAGAAAGGGAAAAAGGAAGAAAACTGGATACACAGATTATCTCATACAGAGATCTATTGGAAATCAAATACCAAGTGACAATGAAAACAGGACTGACTGGGGATGGGGGCAAAAAAAAAATCCTGATTCTGTAAAATAACTATTATGTCAGGTAGCTTCTTTAATGAGGAAGCAGGGTTTAGCAAAGCTCTACACACTGATCTCCTATGAATAATGTATACCATATCTGCTATTGATCTAAGTAAGGACTGAATATGAAATTTGCAGCATCTGTAGCAGTAGGTCAAGGGAGAGTAATAACGTGATCTATTGTACTCACCTGGAGCACTTTATAATAGTAGCAGTAAAACCTGTGAGGCTGAAGTAATTCTCTTGCCATTAGTTGTCCTTCTTTAGCAATTTTTCTTGCTTCCTCATCATTTTCCTGGAAAATTCAGACGAAACAAATGAATAACACAGCAATCAGTGAGATACGCAAAGCCTGACTAGCATTAGTTTATTAAATGGGCTATTCAAATTTGCAAATTTAACACAATTACTGGTAGATTGCAAAGGCATGATTTAAATTGCAGATTTGTTTAAAAATACTGGATTGCTTTTATTGTCACTACTGCTACCTTAGGGCTATCAATAACAACTTTCACGACTAACTGTACAACTTTGAAAACTCCATTGACTACTGCTCTACTGTTTTGTCCAAGCCACAAGCCTCTTCAAAATCAGTTCTGATATCCCCCAGACCTACTTTGTTTTACAGAGGACAAAACCACAGCTGTTGTCCTGTCCAATGCAATAGAATTCAATGACTTATTTTTAAAAATAACTGCATGAATTCATGTTCTTATTGTCAAGCTTTTTAGGTCTATTTTCAAAGCTTTTAATATTCTCTTCTGATTCCTCAGGCCGAATTACAGAATTCTTGGAAGAGAAGCTCTTCTTGTGTTTTTTTAAACCTTACAAATGGTGTTTTCAATCACACAATTGTATCTGCTTACAGGATCCCAGCCTCTCACTCTGAGCATGTTACAGAGAGCAGCAATTTTTTGTACATTCAAACAGAGCATGCAGTAACTTCTGCTCTAGTCAGGGCCTAAAAGAGCCACAGCATTAATTAAGTAGTATCTAGGAATCTGGCTGTTTCTTTCACAATTACCTTAGTCAGTATACTAAAGCTCTGACTCATGAACTCTTTTGCCCATACCCAAAATGAACACTTAAGTATTGCCCTAAATAGAGATAGTTACATCAAATAAGGCCATCCCATTTTATCCTAATGACAAAATGTACTTCCTTTATTCCAAGATGTCAATAACATTCATGCAAAATATATATGTGTAAATACAAAAGAAGAGACTATTAAGAGAAATTGTTTACATGTTTGTTTAACACTTTGAATTTGAATCAATAATGGAACTTACCTTAGCCCATTTTATTTTCTCTAGCAAGTCCTCTAAGTTTCTCTTCACTGGAATATAATGTTTCCAAGGTTTTAATCCAATATAAAAGTGTTCATAGTACTGGGAATCTTGCTTCAATACCAAGCTGTCACCCAGCAAGAGGTATGGAAACCTGTAAGCTGCTACGGTGCCATCTACATTCACTTGGTATTTGTACTACAGCATAAAGAGAGAGGGAAAAAAAGGTGAAATGTTTTGTATCAGAATGGGAACACTGTATAAAGTATTATTTTAACAGTCAAGGAGTAATCACGTTTATTAATTTTCATCTTCAAACTCATTTTAGCATTAAGCACATGTAGTTCCATGGTCTTCTGGATAACATAATGGAAAAAGGATTTGTTTTCAACATGAGGCTGATAGTCAAGAACCTTTGTGTCACATGAACTGCCTGATGGGTATCCTACTGAAGTGTCCTGGGATAGACCAAGGGCCACAGCAGGGAAAGAAATAAAACTAATCTATACTCCAATTCAAACAGAGTAAATTTATTCTAACTTAACATTATTATGTAGAATAATCTGAAATGTATTATTATATAAAATAAGCTCAACATACTAAAAGTAACCATGAAAGTACTACTTTGGCAGATGTTCTCAGCTGTTACAGCATTTCTGAAATATTGATCTTCGGAACAGAATTTCAATTGCTATATATTATAATGGCTTTACACAGGACTCTGTCCCCTTTCTTTTTATATCTCTCTCACAAAAGAATTTGTATGTTGAAATACAACAAAACCACACATCTATTTTTCTAATTTGTCACTACGAAGACTCTGACATCCATAGTGTACTTGCAATGGATTTAAGTTGTCTATTGTTTTCATATTCACCCCAAATAAAAGAAACCCCGATGGTGAGAAATCCAATTTCTCAGTCTAATAAAAAATAAAAATAAGCCAAGATGTCTCTCTAAATGTCTTTCTTGGCTTTCTTTACAAGTGTATCACACTAGGACATTGATTACAGGTGGTTTATCTACCCTGCATGGACCTGTGCTCCCACAGTAGCACGATTGTTTTGTTTACTGAAAAGAATTAACAAAAGTAAGCCTTGTCTTTTCAGTTGCTAAGAACTTGACAGCAAAATTAATCCGAAACTGTAATTTGGTTGCTACCTTAAAGAAGTCAAAGAAGCCCATCAGCTGAGCCTTCCCCAGCTCTTTTTCTTTTTCTCTGAAGAAGAAATATCCAGTTATTCCAGCATCTAGTAGTTCTGGATTTTCCTTGGATAACTTGACAAGATGGAGACGTTCTTCTCGGCTGTCTCGACCTCTGAATAAAGCCCGCTCAGTTTTGTTTTCCCAGAAGGGGCCTGTGAGCAGTGAGTGATAAGGCAAAAGCAAAGAGCAGTGAAATGTTCAGGATCTGTTCAGTGCAAGTAAGGAACTTGGTTTGACAGTGGCATTGCACTTGGAGACATGGTAGGACAGGCATGGTTTCCTGTAACCACTTATTAATCCCAGGGTTAAACTCCCAGTTCTGGTTTGAATTTTGGAATGAGAAACTCATAAAAGAAAAATCAGAGAATTGCTTTTCCACTCAACAATTTTGTATTTCAATAACTTCAAATATACTGAAAGCTACATAAGGAATTATAATAAAATATGTAAGGAAAATACTAGTAATTAAAGCAATTCTCCATCCATAAAGCCTGCCACAATAACCAAATTTCTTCAGTAAAATCCACTTCTGTTACACAGCAATTTAGTTAGAGAACCACTTAATGATGCCTTAAAAAAGAAAATAAATGGCTATGCTGTGTCCTCTAAACACTCAGCAAGAGTCTGAAAGACTTCATCTCTGCTTACTGCCTGCTTTTAAAAACATTAACTATGCCCTTCCTTAGCTTTCTGCTGAAAATTTCCCTAAAGGACCTACTAAATTGAGTAGTCTCTTACTGTTTCCTAATTGGAAAAGCAGCTGTAGTAAATAAGTAAACACATAATGCCTCAAACTAATACTTTAAGTGAAATATTTAATTTAAAAACTAATAAAGAAAAGAGGAACTGAGAACTAATTAAATAAAAAGAAATAACTTTCCACTCCAGTTTTAGTCGTCAGGTATTGCTTATGGCATTTGTCTGATCTCTAAGTATTCTTTGATTTCCTGAGGGGGAAGATGACACCTGTCAGTAAAGCTGATTCTTCTTTCAAAGCCAGAAAAGCAATTCAGGAGATCTCACTCTGAAGTATTTCTTCATATACACAATGTTTTCTCGTTGGAAAGAGGCTTCAGCATAGTATCAGCTTACTTCTTTCAGGATTCAAATTAATTTTTTGTAAACAGAACACTGGGCCACAACACAGTCAGGATAAGGGTTACTATTTGATTAGAAGAAACATATTTGAGTCCTTTACTGAGAAGAAAGGCCTTTTAATTACATTTAGTTTTCCATTGCCAGGTCACAGTAGCTATCTTCTGGATACCTTTAATGTAAAATTCGTTATTGCAAACTGGACTTCCTAAATTTGGGTTCTAAATTATATACCTGCTTAGTGGCAGTGTTGAAAAGTGTTTGCAATGTGTAAAGACTAATCTGCTTGTATTCAGAGATGTCCTAGGGCACTACGAATTGAAGACTTGAACACATTATTTGAATGCAACTTGCTTCTTCGATGCAAATCACAAATTCTTTTTAAATCCACAGTCTCTAATTCACCTGTATTTCCTTGAATGGAAAGAAGGTCATTGGTGACTCCACGGAGGGTTTCCAGAGTGGAGTGGGTTACATCATACGTCGGCAGGACGATATCTCTGGAATCCACAGAGCCACACCAGGAGATGACAGGTAAGGGCCCAGGGGTATCATTAGCTTTCCGATGCTCCACTGGCCAGTCTCCAACATTGAGATAAAACTCCACGTCAGGAAGGTGAACCTAAACATGTACCCAAGAAAGGATAATAACACACAGAAGCTGTTTGTCACTCTCCCATGTCACACAGACTTGGTGCACCTACTGGACAGTTCATAGATTTAGCTGTGCTTAATGTATGAATTCCAAGCTTCTGCCCTGCAAGCAAGTGTGAAAGGAACACCCAGAGGCCACAAAACAGCTCTCAGTTGGGCCTTAGCCCTTGGAGCTTTCCAAGCTTTCATTACTGCCAGGCCCAGTCCCTACACAGTACTCCTAACACACAGTGTTGTTGTCTTGATGCAAAAACCAATGTCAAATCTTACTCCAGGAATTATACATCTGAAGACACAACAACCACTGCAGTACTGCCATATTTAAATATGTTTAGCCTGGACAAGAGACAACTGAGAGGGGATCTTATAAATGCTTACAAATATCTTAAGGGCAGGCGTCAAGAGAATGGGGCCAGACTCTTTCCAATGGTGCTCAGTGACAGGACAACGGGAAACAGGCACATGCTTAAACACAGGAAGTGCCATCTGAATATGAGGAAATTGAGTATATTGAGAATATGAGCATTCCTTACTGTGAGGATGACAGAGCCATGGAACAGACTGCCCAGACAGGCTGTGGATATTCAAAACCCACCCTGGAGGTGATCCTGTGCAACCAGTTCTGGGTGAACCTGCTTTGGCAGGGGAGTTGGACTAGATGTTCTTCAGAGGTCCCTTCCCACCCCAACCACTCTGTGATACTGCCTTAACAGTCTGACAAGATCCAAACTGATACCTTCCTGGCCAGTGACAGGAGCATTTCATCGGAGAACATTTTGAAGTCTGTGTACTTCCCCAGAGAGCGCCGGTAGATGTGATTATTCAGAATACTGTAGTGAACAATAGCACCTCTTGTTTGGCTGAACTTGGCTGGGATTTCCTTAAGCATTCGCTGCAGGTCAATGGTGGGAAATGAAATGAAGTCTTCTGTAATCTGAGGTTCTTGGGATGGACAGGACATCATGTCCTGCCAGATCTCAGGGTCTTCTTCAGGACAGTCACAGTATTCATGATAAATTGGTTCTGTGGAAAACAAAGCACACAGAGTCTCTATTTGTGATTCTACAGCACACATAATTTATACATTACAGTGGCTTGGCATTTTTTATACCACGTTTTCTACAGTTTTCCTGGGAAATCATCCTTCCTATAACTTCTGGTATTTTGCAATATAACTGAGAAAACAGCAACATTCTTCTCTTTTCAGAAATACAAGACTGTGTTATCAGGGTGAAATTATTCTGCTAAATGAAGCTCCATTTCTGTGAACCTGCCAAGCACATGCGGGATTCAGAACTGTGTGAGCTGTCCAGCCACCACAGCCCAGGTACTGCAATTTCAAATATATCCTAATTCAGAACTTTGACATATTACATTATATCAAAAAATACCCTTACCTTTCAAAATATAAGGTGATTGAGCCACATGCTGATCACCATAAAGTATCTCAATTTTTAAGCCTTTTGTGACACTTCCATACATCCGATACCGCATAAGGAATGTACCATCATTTCTATCCAAAGGCCGAGGGGTGTAAATTCTGGTGACTTCCTTTGGAGAAAGTGCTTTAATTACCACTTTAAACTGCATTCTCCCTGGCAAGAGGAAAATAAAACGAGACAAAATCACTTTAAGCTATTAGAATCACATCTAGTAAATAAAGGTAAGGAGCAAACTCCACTGAATTAAGACTATGGAATTTAATTTATTTTTTGCTACAATTTTTTAATTATACCAAGTTGGTAAAACTAGTTTCCAGTGATGAAATATCATCCTACCACATATTCTTAGTCATTGCACACCTCTAAATGGAAAACCAGGAGGTACAGATAAAAAGTTAAATACTTGATTGCAAGACAGAAGGAAAGGCTGATAGTATTTTGAAACTAAGATTAGGTTTATTCTAAGTTTGCAAGTTAGTGCTTTGAGGAACAGTAATTTCCTCTGGAGTAAGAAAGAAGGAAACCAAGTTAAAGTAACAGGAGAAAAGAATACTTGCCAGCTTGTGGAAAGGCAGTTGCAGCATGCAGGAGTCACATACAAATTGTTCAGCTTTGGGCTGCTGCTGACTGTCTTGCACATTTAAAGTCCCAGCTACTGAAAAGCAGGGATAAGAGAATGATAGTAGAGATGTTCCCTGGACATCTGTCTGACCTGTGCTTAAAGATCATCAGCATTTCATCATTAATGCACTAAGATATGGAATAATTTATGGACAATATGAGTATTCACAAACATAAATCTGTTATATTCTTTAATTCTATCACAAGTGGTCATTGTCAACTTTACCAATAAAAAAAAAGAGGGGGACAAATTATTCATGAAGTGTGACAGTCTAAGCATTGTGAACCAAACAAATACAACGAATGCTACCACCAAATAGTATACAGAAATAAATGAAACTGAAAAAATCCAGATAAAATCAAGATGTTACTAAAATCTGAATATGTCCCAACAGCACTAAATGATTGAGATGTCACAGTTAACTCTTTGCATCCACAGATAAATGCACTTGGTGGCAAGTACCAGTCTTTTAATGATCAATCATGTCTTCCTTAGACCACTGGATCTTGAAATTGGATTCAAGTCAAATGCTGTGCAAGAATATTCAGATTAATGACTCTCCCGAAGGAATGAACTTCTTGGCCTCTAAAGGTCGCTGCAAGTCACAACCACCATTTTTAACTTGCTTCAAAGTAGCTGACTTTACCCAAGTACCCGACTTTACCCAAGTACCCTTTCCCTATGATTATCACCTAGTATTATTTGGATGAAAAAGTATTCAAACCCAGTGCATGCCACGAGGTTCACAAGGAAAACAGTTTCCTGTTGGTATCGTGTCTTTGTCTCCGTCTCCTTGTGCCCATTTTATTAAACAGCATTTTTACTGGGTAGAGTGACTTCCCACCAAAGAAAAGTAAGTTTCCAGTTGTGATAAAAATGAGTGAATATTGAGAAATCACAAGTCAAATATTACTGAATTTTATACCCTTGTCCTCACCTACAGGAAATAACTATGTGGGTCTTTTCCCCTGCTGGTTATGTATGTCCTGCTCTAGACATGAGGAGCCCTTGATCTACCCAAAGGATATGTTAGTTTTAGTTGGTGGCACTTTAGACATAGGAATAATCTGGTAAGGGAAGTGATTGATAACAAAGCTCTATGGGAAAAAGCTAACTCCACTGAAAGTGAAGGGGAAGAAAAATGAGATTGAGTATTTCATGTAAGTGCAAATAATTCATTGGAGGCAACAGACTTCTTGTTTGTAATTTACAACATTCACTGTGTAATGGGGCCAAGGCCTCTACAGCATACTTAATCATAATAGCTTTTTGCTGATTTTTGTTTTTTATTTGGAGGAAGTTACCATGGTACTTTCACTCATGTTTTTTTGTTTCTCTCAAGCCAAATGAACTGTAAGAGAAAAATGTGTCCTTGTTGAATCAGCACTGCTAGTACTTCTCTGTTGCCCTGAAACCATGTCTGGGACAGCATTTTAAGTATAAAATAATTTCCCACTACTGAAGAGAGACTGAAAATACTGACATGGTCATAATGGGATACTTTAAGAAATCCAGCTAATGACATGTGCTTTATCAGCTGTGCAGCTTGCAGAAGAGGTATGCCATGCATGGAGGAACAAGCGATGAAATGGAGGTAAAGAGGGAAAAGGTGATAAGATACTGATTTAGGCCAATTGCTAGGGAAGATCAAAAAAAACTAGTCAGCCTATTTCTGACATGTATGCTGAAAAGAAATTAAAATATCTGAAAAGAAGATTTTTTGATTCAACTGTTCTACTGAAATTGTGGCTGGTTACTTTCACAGATGGAAATCACAAAATCAGTGGAATCACTAAAGAGACACACAAATTACTAGTCTATACTTTCAGAGAGTTGGATATCACATATCCAGTAACAAACAAATACAGGTCTTGAGTGTGACCATCACAAAAGCCCAGGGATCATGGTCAACCAAAGACCTGACGGGAGGTCCTGCACTGCCCAGGCATGAAGGTGAGTGAACAGAGATGTTCAACTCTGGCAGCACTGGAACAAGAGCTGGAAGAAGCATGCCTTGGTCTTTGAAAGCATTTGGTGAAAACTGCAAGAATACCCAGGAAGCCTTGAAAAATATTTGTTAGTAAAGTATGTAGATCATCTGAACAACAGTTAACAGCTGATTTTATTACAGTCAATAGTATATAAAGACATGGCTGGCAGTTGTTAAACCTAGGATAAAACCTAGCAGAAAAGAAGGATAAGGTGTACCCAAGTATCCAAAGAAAAATATTATGCAGTTTACACTGAAAGTTCTGTATTTTCAGCAGAGATTTTCTTAATCTTTGAAATAATTTTTCTAGGGAAAGAATGAATTCTGCATCATTTGACATCATCCTACAGAGGCAGGTCAAACAGTTACAGTCTCTGGGTTGAAATTCCAGTGTAATATACAACGGTGTATATCAATTCTGGTGAACAGACTTGACATTCAGAAAACAAATCTGGATTTAAAATCTACTAATTATGCTATACAAGTTTTATAATGGATCCCAGTAAGTCCTGACCCACTTGACTGAAATTCTAATGCAAACAAAAAACAATTTAATAGATTTGGATAAATTTCACAAATGTGATGCTGTAGCTGTGCTGCTCTGATCACAGTGTTCCAGTTTTGCAATGGAGGTGATAATGTGGATTTTTTGCTATCTCAACAGGTATATTTTGAGATGTATTTAGTTTATATTGGACAGTGGTGCCTGAATAAATATTGTTAATTGTAATTCTTAATGACATTTTACAGATTTGAACATTTTAAATCATTTGAGAACAGAAGTTTATAGCCAGGGTCTCTATGAATACTTTAAACAGTGCTCATGCACTGGAGTATCATCAACTCTATCCCTATTTTTCAAGGATCCTTGGCACCCTCCTAAACAATTCTTGGCATGGGACAGCAGTTAGCACAGGCTGAGACAACAGCTCTTCCCTGCTGGCAGCACGCATGCTCTGCCTTTGGAGGCCACAGCAGGTCATGGGATGAATGGAGCTCACTCAATGCCAGGTGACATTGGGGCTTGGAAACTTTCCTGGGACACTGAATTTATTAACATAAATACGAACACACACGAACACACTGCAATCAAAAGTAGGTTCGCAGTACCCATGTCCTACCAGTTTATCCTGGAGGCCTTACACTAGGATGAGCATCCAGCTGAACTTCACACCTTTTCACCTTTAGCAGCCTGTTGTTTGAACCTAAGGCTCTCCCTGTGCAGCTGCTCTCAGCCTCCACTGTGCTGGCAGTGAGCATGCAGTCGCATTCTGGAGTGCAACTACAAAACTGCGCTGACATCCAGCACCAAGCTGCAACAGCAGATGGAGAAAGTCCAGACCTGAAATAGCTGAAGTATTCATGCTTCTGTCAGACTGAAGACACACCTTGTATAGTGTATGTCTACTCTTTAATTCTGCAAGCAGCAGCTTTCTAACTAACAGGACATGAAGGGGATGTGCATACTTGGTAGCTGCCCTCTCAGTACCATCTCTGTGAACAGTAAATAATACACAGCAAATTAAGTAGCTTCTACTCTATGTAAATGAGCAACACAGGATTTCCTCTGGGGCTATCTCAGGGTTATCTTCATTACAGAATCTGTGACACAGAAGTAATTTTTATTCCAAATTTAAACTATTAATATAGAGCATGTGGAGTTAACTTGCAGCAGCAAACAGCTGACTGGCATCATACCACTGGCCTGCAAGAACAAACTCAATTCCCACCCTCAGGAGAAGTGTCATGGGATGATGGTTTGTGCTGAGTAAACAACAAATGAAAATTAGTCCTTAACGGAGCAGCAGTAGGATAACAGAGCCCAGAGGGCTTTGCTGACTGAGACAGAAATTTTAAGCAACTGGTGTGTGTGCGGCATTAAAAATAATTACATTACCACTTCCCAGCTGTGCACTGGGATTTTACATCCACCAGCTGCAGAAGCACTGGTTCTTCCTGAGCTTACTGGTTCTTTGCTGTAAATTCCATACTGTTTAGAGCAGAGGAGGCACCAGAAGAAAACAGGGTCTGGCCATGTGCTCCGCTTGCCATCCTGCGTGTCCCGGGCGGTGCTGGACCGGGAGCAAGGGGCAGCCCGGGAACAGCAACGGCACAGCCACCGCACGGAATGGGGAAAGGAAGGAAGGAAAGCAAGGAGGAGGGGAAGAGGTGGGCATCTCCAGCCGGGTTCTGCGGCGAAAGCGCAGGCCAGGGCAGGGTGTCCATTCCGCGCCCCTGCCCGCCCCGGAGCNGGGCCGTCGCGCCACGTCCCCAGGGAGGTCGGGGCTGGGAGGCTGCCCCAGCCCAGCCTGTGTGCGCCGGGACCGTGCCCTGCCCGCGGGGCTCAGGCACGGGAGCGGGTTAGAGCCGGGCGCTTCCCCAGAGCCGCGGGAAATACAGCACAGCAATACAGCACAGCAATACAGCCGCTGGGAGAGCGGGCAGCGGGCTCGGACCTGCTGCTCTGCGGTTCCCTGTCCCGAGAGGTTTTCCTTCCCTGACTGTGGGCGCTTTGCGGGACGCGCTGCAGAGCAGATGATCGGGGGTGTGTCGACCCCTTCCCTCAAAGAACACGTTACCTGTGGTTTAGGATATAATTCAGCCGGCAGCCGAGCAGAATTTAAAAGGGAAAAAAATCATCTTTCTCTATAGCTTGCTGTTACAGCCTTGTGTCAGCTGATGTACAGAAATTGCTGTAAAAGGGAAAAAAGCCAAAATCCTGACATAATTTAAAGCGCCTCACTGTTCTTAGGATTTCCCATAGCAATTGTATTTGAAGCGAAGGACAGAGCAGGG